>CAEFZX010027192.1:0-23522 GCA_903066825.1 Alfaro cultratus
TCCTTTTTCATCTGTAGAATAAGCTTTTTATCAACTGATGATGACGTCAATGACCGCGTTAATAAGCACTGTGCGGTTGCCTGCACCTGATTGGCTCAGCTGGACATTGGTGACGTCATCCTTGAATGGCAAACTCAAGCCTCGAATCATCCGTCACAGATTAACGTCAATGACCGTCTGAACCAGAGTCTTTGAATGTAGGCCCTCTGCACTCATTTGGTCACTAATATTTTTCTTTGTCTTGCAGGTAAATGCTTGTAAAAAAAGAAGCCATTAAAGATAGGTTATCCTTTCTTAAATGGACAAGCATCGATATGCAGGATAAAAAGAGAATTTTTAGTCCTGGTCTTTATTTAAAGGCCTGTATGAAAAGGAGGAGGATATGTGGTCAAGTGCCTCTGATTGACTCAGGACTCAGGAGGTTATTGTTTTTACTGACGGCCACCTGTTTCATGTGACTAATATCCACAAAGAAATTCTTTGGACATCTGGTAGCATTTCATATAGGCGCCACTTTAACATACTGTGAGACGCCAGTAATACCACTCTTCCTCGCCAAAATGGCATTCTTAATAGTGAAAATGAAATTCGCCGTCGTCGCCTGAAGGGGGTTGTCACTTTATTAAACAAGAGCGAGGAGCAGTTTTCTGTAATACCCTCTTATTACCGATAGAGGGCACTCATTGATCAACATGAAGAGAACGAAGTGAACGACGTCACATCCTGTTGCCGTAGAGAGAGATGCAAACATGGCGACGCTGGCGGAGAAATCAACGAAGGAGCGTCTTCTTTCTGTTCTGGATGACTTAGAGGTTTTATCCCGGTAAATTTGAACTTTTTAAGTTTGTTAATTTGTTTTGTTCCACGTTGTTCTTGTTTTTCATTCCCTTCAAATCGGAAGAAACAACTGAGGGCTATTCGCTTGGCGGGTCAGAACCATCTTTACCGGGCTTTCTATTGTAGAAGTGATTAAAAATCACAATTTAGCGACTTCTGGTCGCTTAAACACTTAACCCTGCTTTATAATAATCTGTCCATGGTGTCGTAAATGAGGCGAATAAATTGAAGCGTGTGTTTGATGGAGTCTCCGTACTCTTGGTAACAAATCTTCGACTGTCTTTATTACAGGGAGCTGATAGAGATGTTGGCTCTGTCCAGAAGTCAGAAACTCCCTCAGCCAGGAGAAGACACGCAGGTAACGGAAAACACTGTTAACCACGTCACGCGAGAGGATATGTCACACTTTGGATGTTGGCGAGAGCAGTCAGTTACATACAACTCTGCAATATAAAAGGATAAATATAAAATTATTCAAATTCAATTAAAAAAATGTGATGTCTTAGCGTTGGGTTTTGATAGAAAATAACTATTTTTGTTCTTTTTTTTTAGGGCGACATTTTTGCTGACAAATGGAAAATGTGTGAAAAGTAAAGAATGTGTCTATCAGAGTTCTTATATTTCAACTGCTACATTAATGTAGTGGAGCCAAATTGTCTTACAGTAATGTAGAATAAAGTAAATAAAAGAGTAGATATGTGCAGAGAAGTGAAACTTCCAGCTCCTTCCGTTCACGTTTTACACAACAACACTCAAATTAAGTGTCTGGTTACCCAGGTGTCTTTTTATTAACTACGCTTTTTTTCCCGTTGTTGACTCATTGTTTCTGAGTTTATGGTGTAGGTCAGTTCAGTTCTGGCGTATTTAAGGAGGGTCCGCTCTGTCCCCAGATCTTGGAGCTGCTCGTGCAGAGGGACAAGGAGTTCCAGGAGCTGATGGAGGTGGCGCAGCAGCAGGGGAAGGTCCACCAGGAGATGCAGCTGCTGGAGAAGGAGGTGGAGAAGAGGGACAGCGACATCCAGCAGCTGCAGAAACAGCTGAAGGAGGCCGAACACATCCTGGTCAGAAGCAGTTATTTTATCCCTACTTTCCTGTAATGTTATGTTATTCCCTCATCAAAAAGACTCGATTCTTTCATTCATGTTCGAGAAATCCTTTCATCTTCACGGCAACCATTCAGCTGAGCAAAACGCCTGGGTGGACCTAGCTCCGCTTTCAAGGACGAAGCTCCTCCTTAGAGCTGCAGTTTCCAAGTTTCCAAGCTTCCCCCTGACAGATCATGACTCCCCCATTCAGCTCCTTAAGACTAGCCAGCAGCGATTAGCAAACACCTGGTGGAACTGAGCATCAGCTGAGCTCATTGTAGGAGCTACTTCTCAGTGAAACACTGGCAAAAATGTTGCTAAAGTGTTAATAGAGGAGTCATGTTGTGATGACTTTCTGAAGGCGGAGTTTCACAAAGAACAGGAGCTTCTTAAAGAGACAGAGGCCCAATTTCAAGGTGTTAAATTATTTTCTTTTACATTTGATATATTTAGATATAGCATTTTTTAAAACAACTGAAGGCAAGATAGTTACTTGATTGTGCTATAAAATAACACTATATGGTAGGAAAACACACAGTACTGCCCTTTTAATAACAATATGACAGTGGAACTGACAGTGTGACTCTTTTCTCCACTCATATACGGCTGGACTTAAGTTAAATCTACAACATTTATTTGCAGTGATGAGTAATGCAGCATAATTTTCTAACTGTTAATTTAGCATTCTTTATGCAGACTCTCTTACATGCCGTGTTCCATTTTGTTGTATTTTTTTGTGTTTTTTCCTAAAGGCCACGGCTGTTTACCAGGCTAAAGAGAAGCTGAAATCCATCGAGAAGGCCAGAAAAGGTGAGCAAATGCAGCTTTCAGTGAACATTTACCATTTAGATTTAAAAAATTTTTTTTTCCCTGTCTCTGCCTGAACTCTCCATACTTCCTCGTTCAACGCAGGAAGCATATCTTCCGAAGAAATCATCAAGTACGCTCACCGAATCAGCGCCAGTAACGCCGTGTGCGCGCCGCTCAACTGGGTGCCGGGTAAGAGCCGGCGACTCCTTCTGGTCATTTTGATGTTTCTGTTCTGCTACTTTGAGTTGCTAACGGGAGCGCCGCGCCACAGGTGACCCGCGCAGACCGTACCCTACTGACCTGGAGATGCGCAGCGGGATGCTGGGACACATGGCCAACCTGCCGTCCAACGGGATGAACGGACATCTGCCTGGAGACGCTCTGGCTGCAGGACGGCTACCCGGTCAGTTTACCATGGAGGAACAGAAAGAACTGGAGACCAGTTCTGGTGTTAGAATCAGACAACATGGGCCAATGGTGACGGGATTAATATGCAATCTGGAGAAATAAGGAATTAAGATTCCAGATGGAAAATATGTCTCCAAACTCTATTTGGTATCCAGTTCTCTAAGACTTTCTTCTTTTATTTATTTATTTATTTTGCTTGCTTTCTCCTTTATTTACTTCTTGTTTTATTAATTCCTTGCTTTCTTCCTTCTTTTTTTGCCTTCTTTCCACTATTTTCCTTTTTTGCCTGAGTCCGTTCTTCCTTTTTTGTTTGCTTCCTTCATTCCTTCTTACTTGCTTTCTTTCTTTGGTGGCATGCTTCCTTTTTTTAATGGCTTTCTTCCTTTTTTCCTTCTTTTTTTGTTTGTTTCTTCCTTCATTCTTCTTGTCTTTCTTGCTTGTTTTCTTGCTTGTTTTCTTGTTTGTTTTCTTGCTTGTTTTCTTCCTTCCTTTGTTTCTTGCCTCCTTCCCTCCTTTTCTTTTTTGCTTACTATCTTTCTTTCTTCCTTGCTCTGTAGTTTTGACCAAATACTCACACTTCATCTTTTTTTTGTGTTGCATAACTAAGAAAGAAGTACGTCACTACTTCCACCTTTGTTTTTTAGACAATGTGCAGAAGACGTTTCAGAAGACTTGAAAATCTAAACGTTTTTTGCTATAAGAAACATTTTCTGCCTCATAATTTTTCATCAGATGACCAGATGTTGTGTTGTTTCTCCTCAGACGTTCTGACGCCTCACTACCCCTGGCAGCCCTCAGACGTCTCAGTGGGGATGCTTCCCCCTCACCATGGAAACGACTTCGCCCTGGAGCCGCCGGGTCACAACAAGGAGAACGAGGACGACGTGGAAGCCATGTCCACAGACTCGTCCAGCAGCAGCAGCGACTCAGACTGAAACAAAGACACTGTGTGTGTATGCGTGTGTGTGTAATGTTAGGCAACACTTGAACATATATTTTCTCACAAGGTTTTTTTAACACCTGACCTGATGCGCGAATCATTTCTGGAAAGGTGAGGTTATGAAGCGCCGCTCGTTTGCACGCTGTGAAATGCTGAAAACTTTTAACCCACTTTGTTTCTGTCGCCACGGTGATGCTGGTTTTTAGTTCACATTCAAAATTAGCTTGCGCACTACAAGCTGCACAAAGTATTTCTTCCTTCAAGTCTACTGGCAGTAAATGTTTCTACTGTAGACATTTAAAAAAAAAAAAACGTACTCAAAAAAGTTAGCAGTAGATCAAATCACAAATTCTTCACTGTTTTTTTAATGCTCTTTATTGAGTTTTAACTAGCACACCCTGACTGATACCTTTATCCATCGTGTTTCTGTTTCAGTTATAATCCCAGACAATTCACATGATCTCAGTTTAAAAAGCTAAACAGTTTCTCTACATTGAAATGAACTTACACTTACACAGTGCCATCTAGTGTTCAAATGGAATAACTCCCAAATACTCAGCATATATAGAAGTCGAGAAGTAAAATGTTCTCAACTTGTGCACGAAAATGCAACAGATTCTACAATGTTTTTATTTAGATAACAAAGATGAAGGCAAATTAAACCAAACTATGGACAATGAACACATTAGCAGCAGTCTGTAGTTTTCTGTTTGATTTTCTCTAACATTGTTGCTTTCTATTGTCTCCTCACTTTATGGAGGCTTGACGACCTCAGTTTTTGCCTCAAGCTCTTTCCATTGTTCTGTGATAAATTAGCCTTGTGCTAAACGACTAAAATGGCTGCCACTTGTCTGTTTACATCACACTTATAGCCTGAGCTCAATTGTACCAAAAAAAGTGAAGTGAAAATGCTCCTCTCACTTTACTTCTGATTATACATGAAGCTTTTTGTAAAGATTAAACAGGATATAAGTTGCTGAAATATTTATTTTTTATTCCCTATAATTTTGACTGGAACCAGCACACGTGACCACTTAAACAAACCCGTTCAAAAAGAACAGAAACTCCACCCAGCAGTCACTTTACTGCGTTTAACAACATGTTGCCTCATTTATAATAAGTAGACCAACAGTTTTTGTTGTATGAATCTTGTTTCAGTTTCAGAATCTTGTTTTTCCCCCCCTCTGAATTCAACCAACATGAGGACTAATGCAGCCAAACAGACCAGCTTGCATTAGTTTTTACAACCACTGGGGTTAGAGTCTTTGTTACAGTCAAGATTCAAGTTTCCCAATGTTCTGTTTTTTTAACCATCAGCTGTAATTGGTTTAATGTAACCCTGCATGTCAAAACTCAGAGTATTTAATGGTCTGTCTCCTCTCTGTGTGATTCGCTGAGTTTTTGTGTTGCATAACTCTGATGGTTGTGTGTGGTACAATATGTAAATAAGCTTGTATATACTTGTAAATAAAGAATTTTTGAATAGATCTTTTTGTATGTGGTTGCTACCATCAAAGTCAGAGACTTTACATTAAAAAAAATAAATAAAGAAGTGTAAATTTCATAAATATTGATACTCTGATCATTTAATTTTGTGGATTTGAAAGAAATACCTTTCCTTACATTATTTTTAAATTATATTTTCAGATTTGTGGTGTTAATTGTTCACAATTACCCAGAACCTTTTTAGTTTTTCTGAAACCATCTCTGCACTCAACGCACTTCTTACGGTTAATTAATATTGAACATCTTTTCATATTGATGTAATTTGACAGCATACAGATGAAAACTGCTTTAGATCTGATTGATAAAAATAAAGTGAATTTCAAAACATTATTAGAGCTATTCCCCCAAATAGTTTATGTAGAGCTAAATGTTTTTATGAGAATCCTGATTACAGAACCCCTGACCTACCTGGAATTATGATTAATGGGCTTAGTATCACAGATAAGAAACTAAAAAACTCAATTTAGGGAATGCTCTACTAGTATTCTGTTTCCTTTTGTATCAAATCCAAATTTTATATCGCATTTCTTTTCAA
Source organism: Alfaro cultratus (assembly GCA_903066825.1). NCBI lineage: Eukaryota > Metazoa > Chordata > Actinopteri > Cyprinodontiformes > Poeciliidae > Alfaro > Alfaro cultratus. The sequence continues at coordinate 6,122 of CAEFZX010027192.1, forward strand.
AGGTTCAAAGGGACAAAAATTAGAACAAATTATTTAAATCTTCCCGTTCCTCCAAAAGCTGAGGAAGTCCACTTCAAAATCTTTTCAGGTGTTTACCCCTCTAAGGAATTTCTTAGACTTCGATTTGCTATTGATGATAACACTTGTTTATTTTTGTGACGGTGATATTGAGTCGACTGAACATCTTTCCTATCAATGTGTGTAAAGCTTTGTGGGATGATGTGCACGACTGACTTTTCCCTAAAATTCCAAACTTACCTGAATTTTCTAAGAAAGGCATTGTTTTTGGGACTCTGAGAAAAGAAAAGACATTTGAAAATCTACTAAATGTAATAATTATCATGGGAAAGTTTTCCATTCACGAATGTCGTTTTCTTAAAGCCAAACCGTATTTCCCCACTTTTCACAAGGAACTCTGTCGCCTCTTAGCTCTAAAATTCATGGACAAAGAACAAGATGCAGAACTGTATAACATAATAAACAATTTGAAACTGCTGGAAAGCCCCTAATGGCTTTTTTTTTTTTTCTTCTTTTTGTTTTGCTCTTTTTGTTTTGTTCTTTCGTCCTTTCTGTATGTATGGAAGCAGCCTGGATCGGCTTCTTCAGGTTTTCCAGGTTTGTGTATATCTGATGTCGATACTATTTTTGTTGTATATGACGGTAATAAAAAAACAAAAATCAGAAATGTAGGTCAAAGGTGAGAATATGCCTATATTTACAGCCTTGAAGACCTTCATCATGCTTCCTTCAAAGGCTCTTCATACAGGGTGGACTGTCTCTTTGTTTTATGTGAGTTGTATTTTAATTGGGTAAAACATATGATTATTAGTCAAATTCTTGCATTGTATCTTTGGTGTAGCTTTGTAATTATTTAAAACTACAAAATTTCCACTGAGGGGCGGGAGTGGAAGGGAAATTTGTAAATCACCTAGGTAAATCATGAATTTAATGATAATAGGCTTGTGTAATTTTTAAACGACTAATTAATTAGTAAATAACCCATGTTTATGTTTACTAAATTATTTATTTATAATATCATGGATAATATTGTTACCTCTTTGAAGTTTATTTGGATGTACACAGTTCTGTTTCCTTATTTCCGACAGCACCTAAAGGTCGCACGAGAGAAAGCCGAGTTTTGAAGCCCGCTACGCATGCGCATTCGTGACTTCTCGGTTGTATCGGGAGACATGGCGACGTCCCTGATATGCGGCTGTTTGACGGCTAGCCTGAGGTCTTCGGGGGCCAGAAACACTATCAGCTCTGCTTCAAAGGTAACTGCGTCACGTACCGGAAGGAAATCCCCTTGGCTTTAGTAGCATATGTCCCATTCTGTGTTGCACCTTCGCCCGACAAATGCAACTTCCTAAATAGTTGAAGGGGTCAAATCTGACATTAGCACAACTCCATAGAGTTTCCGTTGTTTTTGCTAACATGCTAACCAGCGGGGCTCTGGCGTTAGCACGGCTAGCTGTCAATGTTAAAGCAACACGAGCGGTCCCACATAGCAGGTCGCTTCACTCTCATTCTTCTGGTAGTTTGAGTCGGCATAAGGAGGGGTTTCTGACGCTAAGGTGCCGCGAGGAAGTTCGGTGACCGACCCCGAACCAGCCGTTGTCCCACAGCTGGACTGGACCGTTTCATTTGTTCCATTGAGTCCTGTGGGAAAGGTCTGGGGGTGAATCCTCTCAGCCTGTTTGGACACAGAAGTTTTCACTGATGCATGAACGCGCAGCGGCCTGAAAAGGCACGAGAGACCTTGAGATGGGGAAAATATAGTTACCACATTTAAAAACTAGTTATTTTTTTAAATGTTTGGTATAACTCCAGATAGAGACAAAATAATATCCATTCTTAATGTTTCTTGTTTTGATACCCATTGAACTGTTTCTCATTTTAAAATGACAGTCTGAATGTTTAACCCTTCCATTCGGGATGCACCAACCAGATCAGAATTTTATCGATTGTAAATGATGAAAAAACATCAATAATTTTATCTTCTTCTTCTTCTTCTTCTTCTTCTTCTTCTTCTTCATCATAGTTATGCACTACTGTCTGTCGTGAATTTTGTGGTTGCTATGCGACAGTAGGTAAAATGGTTCAACCTCACTCAAGGCGGTTGTTTTAGGTTGTTTTGAAGAGAGTTTATAAACTCAGATTTATTGTAATGTACAGGAATCATATGTGAATGCGGTGTTAGATAAACTTTTGTTTTCCTCACTTTGTACATCGGCTAAATAAAAAAGGTCAGTGGCAGTGCTAAAACTTGGAGGAACCTCGGGTTTTAGGATTCTTGTGATTCACTTTAAAATCTGTTTACAATATAGTACTTTTATTTTGTCCGTTTTACGTTCAGATGAATACGAGGATTTTATAGTATGGAACCGTCGCATTTGCAGCTGTCAAAGTATATAAAAGAGTTATCAGAATCAGCTGAAATGATTAGTGCACACTTTCTGTGTAATTTATACTGATAATTAAGATAACTAGCTTTATAATTATGAAGTTTACCATAGCGAGTTTGTGTTGTTATGCTTGGTTTGAGTGTGAAATCGGCCATGTTTGACTGTTGAAATAAATCGCAGAAGTGTTCTTAAATTAGAAACCGTTGATCATGCCACCTCAGTAAAACAAATTATTAAAAGATACCTTTTCATTTGTATTTATCTCACATTTAGATTCTTATAGAAGTCTTAAGAGAAGTCCTGCTGACTCAGACTGAGTAACTTTTTGTTTCACATCCTCAGCTGGGTTTCCAGTGTTGCTTTTTCATTGCAAACACGTCTCATATGTTGCAACTAAGTCCTTGTTCACACGTCTTTTTAAAAAGGAATATTGCTTAAACAAAACTAAACAAAATGTACACACTGGATTAGGTTTCAGAAAAGTTCTCATTCATGTGAATCCACACAAATCCACCCATGAGTGTTGTTTTAAACATGCCAAACCCGTAGGGGGCAGTGTAGCATAAAGATAAAACCAACGTCAGCCAATCAGACTGCTTCAAAACAACCACAGCTTCCTGCTAGAAATCAAATGTCCTTTTAAATGGTGTGTTAGAATATACAGTTATTAAAATACAAGGTTCAGATGATCAAGGATTCCTGGAAAGTTATTCCAGGAATATGTGGATATACTGGTGCATTATTTGTTGCAACCTGCATTGCGTGGGACCCTAAATCTCCGTTTTCCCATGTACAAACGCATACACAAGAAATTTTTTTTATCTCCACTTTGGTTGGAGTTTTTATAAATAATAATTTTTTGTGAACAGAATGCAATACATAAAACTGAATCAGTTTTCCCAGATATCTGCTGACTTGGAGACTAGACTCAAGTCACCCATCAGTGTAGTGGTTTAATAGGATCTTTTTCCCTGCTGTTTCCTTTCAATTCAATTAAAATAGTCTAGCTGTTTGAGCAATATGCCGTTTGTACATTTGATCAAGCACAGATTCTGTCCTTCACACATCAGTTGAAATTGTTTTCTACATCAAAATCGAGAAAAAAAATCACTGAATTTAAAAGAACAGTTTATGTAAAATTGACTTTTTTTTTTAGCTTTATATTCAAACTTTATTTGATATATGTAGCATTTTTTTCAGTTTGAGTTACACAAACTGGATCTAATCATAAATTCACTTTAATGACAGCGGTAACCCAGCTGGTTCATCGTATGTAGGATCTGACACACATCCTGTAGAAACATGAACAGTAAAATAACATGCAGATCCACATGTTTAGCTCTTATGACAATAATTGTCTGTACTCATTGGTTGGATGTTTGTGTCCTCAGATCCTTGGCGGCTCCACGGGTCTGTTCGGTGGCCATGTGTCCCAGCTGCAGCCTCCCCACCTGCAGCAGCAGCAGAGGAACCTCTCCCTACATGAATACATGAGCATAGGCCTACTGAAAGAAGCCGGCATCGCCGTACCTGCGGGAATGGTGGCCGGCTCCTCTGACGAGGCGTATGATGTGGCCAAGAAGATAGGTAAGAGAAAAATGACAACAAAGCAAAGACGTGAGGGTTAGAGGATTAGGAATGAACAGAATCTACTAAAGACGATTTCTTAATTAACTGACTAACTCAATATATCCAAGCTGCAGGCGGAAAAACTATTGATCTGTCCTTGTAAAAAAGAAGGCCAATGATTTTGTCCTTCAGTTCGATATGACTGATGTGTAAAGCTTCGGTTAATCAACAATAATTGTTTTAGAACAGGCAAGTTGTTGCAAAGACCCAAATAGATTACAGGTTTAAGATTTAGTTCCATTTTCTAAACTTTAGAACTTTTCTGGCAATATTCTTTAGCAGTTGAGTGTTTTTGCTGTGTTTTTTTTCTCAGTTACACGTTTTGTTCTGACATCTTTCTTTGGTGTTAGGCTCTAAGGACCTGGTGGTGAAAGCCCAGGTTCTGGCTGGAGGCAGAGGGAAGGGGACGTTTGAGGGTGGATTGAAGGGAGGAGTGAAGATCGTCTACTCGTAAGTACAGCCACTACAGTCAAACTGGTGTCATTTTTGTGACTCCAGAGTGTCATTAATAACTTCAATGTGAATGTTGTGTAATAAAAGGAGACTAGAACCTGAAATGAGTTATATTTTCTACAAATCTGTCTGAAATAAAAACTAATATTAAGTTGTTGTATATTCTACCTAGTCTGTAGGAAAAGCTACAAAGAACATGGTTGTTGTTTTTGTGCTGATAACATGCGGAAGAGGTTTAGGGCTACCAAAAAAAAAATTCTGACTTTTTCTGATCAAGTCAAGAGTTTAAAGTTTGAATTTTTTTCAGTGACCTTAATCGTCTTCCACAGTGACAAATACATACATAAATACATAAATATTTTTTTTATCAGAAAAAAGGTTTTTGGACTTATTGATGGTTTATTTAAACGACCCCAATCATCATCCTCTTTAAATTCTCCTCCTTTGGTTTTCCCTGCAGCCCAGAAGAGGCTCGGGAAATTTCCTCTCAGATGATTGGTCGAAAACTGTTCACCAAACAGACTGGGGAGGCGGGTCGAATCTGCAACCAGGTGTTCATCTGCGAGCGCAGGTACCCGCGCAGAGAGTACTACTTCGCCATCACCATGGAGAGGTCTTTTCAGGTGAGACACTGTGGTTAAATAAATCTGCTTTTTTTATGCTTCCAGAAGCGCCTGAACCGCTTACAGTTGACATTTTAAACAGTTAAAAAAGAAAAGAGTCACATTTCTTCAAATTCAGACATTACATGAACTTGCACAAGGTTTTGCTAACTAAAGCAGATTAACACCACTAGGGGGCAGTCTTGTATTAAAAATAATCCTTAGTAATTCGTAGCTTCTACATGTTCATTACATGAGGAGTCCCTGAAGAAGCGTTCCTGATTCAGATCAGTTAAACACAGCGGGGGCAAAGTGTAAACATTCTGGATATTAAATCTTTAATTAACCAGACTTGAGATGATGACCTCAATCTAATCTGCTGCTCTGCCAATTATTCAGCAGGGGAACATCCCTCCTGTTGAAGTGGGCAACGCTTCACACACTTATCTAATCTTGAGGGATCCTGAGAACTTCCTGTAGAATAACGGGTTTATTATTATTATTATTGCTATATTTAGTCCTGGGTTCTTATTATTGCTCTTATCTGCTGCAGAGGAAAACAGCAGAGATGTTTGTGTTAGTGTATGTGTTTAGGTTAGGAGACGCCCAGAGAAGTGGCGTTTCAGTCAACTTGTGATGTCACATTGTGTTATTGATGCAGCTGTGTTCTTAAATCGAACGCGGCTCATCACTGCAGCATGGAGTTTTGCGTTCAAAATCAGTCCGTTTCAATGCTGAAGTGATTAGAGTATTGTGGTGTAACTAAATGCCCTCAAATGAATTGACAAGTCATTTGCTTTGAGACTGCGTTAACAACGTGCTATTCTGTGATAAGAATGTTACCCATCGTTTTGGGGAGCTCTGTTTACTGAACAATGTGACTGTTTGCTGGTTTGACTATTTTTATTTCTTTTATTTTACATTTACGGCTAAGAAAGGGCAAACAAAGTGTCTGACTGGTGCTGACAGCTGTTTTGATTTTGTGATGAAGAGTGAGACAAACAGAAAACCCAAATGATTTCAGTGAGCAGAAGACAGCAGTTTTTTTGAAAGTATCTCCTCAGAGGCACAGAGTTCCTACACAATCTGGAAAAATAACTGAATTTGATTGATGTATTTTCCAGCAGTCCCATTTTTCTTCCGACTGTATCTGTCCGTCCCTCTGTCTCTATCTGTCTCCATCTCTGTCTCTATCTTGCAGGAACTATGTGGACAAAGTCCATTGAGCCAAAAAGGGGAATATTGGAGATTCAGTGTATTTTCTTATTTTTTTTGTTTTAATGTGAACGATCAACATGCTCACAAGTATGTGGAAAGAAAATGAAAAGAGGTTTCAACACTGTTAAGGTACCTTCGTCTGTTAGAATGGCCCAAACAAAGTCAGAATTTGAAAAAGCGACTACTTGTCGCTAGGCTCTATATAGAAATTTACTGATAAACCAGTGAATGAGTTGTATTGAGTCGTGAATCCTCTCTAAACGTTTTTCACATGTACCGACACTAGAACCAATACCCTCCTCTTGTCTCCCAGGGTCCTGTCCTGATTGGCAGCTCGCAGGGGGGCGTGAACATCGAAGACGTGGCAGCAGAAAATCCAGACGCCATTGTGAAAGAGCCCATCGACATCGTAGAGGGCATTAAGAAGGAGCAGGCTGTCAAGGTACGATCAATAGGCACAAAGCCGGCTGGAGACGCTTCAGCTGAGAAATCGAAGAGCAACAGAGGCGGCAGTTTCTGAGTTGATGTTATTGCCATGGCGATCCTACATCTAAAACAGATACAGACTAGATCCTTGAGCTTTAAATAGCTGAAAATAATCTTCTCTCTTCTTCAGTTTTCACATTAACTGCTGTTTCATCATGTTTTGATACCTCACTTGCATCCAATAATTTTTTTCTTAAACTCCATGTCTGACCTCTGCGGTTGGAGGTGAATGTATTTTATCAGACTTTTTCTTTTTTGTTGAAGCATTAAGTTGAAGCTATTCCACAGAACACTTCATGTGTCAGATAGCTAGCTAAAGGAAAATGTCACCTACTGGCTAAAAGCAGCTACAGCTAACTTGACTAGCTGTTTTCACACTCATCCTGAACAGACTCAACTTTTCTTATTTTTTTGCAGGGGTGTTTTGCACAGGGGGCGGTGCTATTTGTTTCTGGCAAGAAACCTATTATACCTATTATAAGTTTTATTTTATTTCTTTCTAATTTAAAAACTAACAAACTATTTTTGTGACCTGATTGAGGGGACCTGGGCACACATCATGTAATTCTAGATGTTATATCAAATGTATTTCAAATGAGTATTTGTGCATAAAAGTGTATAAAATGAAAACTATGGATTCTTAGCCCTCACATGAAGTTCCCCTGAGTTTAACTGGAATTCAGTGTTTTAGTTCACTGTAATATTTAGCAGTCAGATGCGCTCTGCGTTGCCGCAGGTTGCTCAGAAGATGGGCTTCCCAGAAGCTCTGGTGGACGAGGCGGCGGAGAACATGATCAAGCTCTACAATGTTTTCATCAAGTACGACGCCTCCATGTTAGAGATCAATCCAATGGTGGAAGATTCCTCTGGTGTCGGTATGAACACGCCAACACTGTCTATCACACTTCCAAGGTTAATCTTTGACAGGACCAGGAAATGCATAAGAACCAGAAATTTGTTCTTAATCACTTTTATGCTAGATTAAAGAAAGGTATAATAATAATTATTGTGCAAATAAGTGCAACAGATGTTTTCTCCCTGAATCTTGAACCTTTGAACAATTCTGTTTGAATTGATGTGCAGTTTCCTCATGAGGGTTTTCCACAGATTTCACATTTGTTGCTCACGGATGAATTTCCTTGTATTATTAGTTCAGTCATGAGCCAAGTGAAGCCTGGAGGCCCGCCAGGCTAATAGTACACTTGGGGAAACCCTGGGTCATCATTTGGTGTTCCAGCAGGACACGATCCAAAAACATCTCGTTCAATAATCACAGAAATGATTCACCAGAATCAAAATTCACTTCCTTTGGCCATCTCAGCCCACACACTTATATCCTGTTGTAAAGATGATCTAAAGATGTTGTGCTTCACTTTTTAGACAATTTTACTGCATCAAAAGAGGTCATTTTCTTAGATTTCTTTTTACACATTTTTACTAGACCACACATTGGTTGCTGTAGTCCAACAATGTTATTCCAGATTTTGCTTGACTCAATTGGCAGAGAAAGCTTTATCCCAATTTGTCCATCATTATTACTAAAGATTTTTTATGCCCATGATTATTGGCACAAACTTGGTTAAGGATGGATACGTTTACATGAATGCAATCTTCCATCGACATGCATGTGTAGCCTTCGGTAAAGGTCGCTGCTATTTTTGTCACAGCCTTACAGAAGTTAAGTTAATGGCCGTCTTGCAGGGAGAAATACGTCAGTCAGTGAAAATGTTGAAATGATCAAAAGATCAATTTCTCTCTAAACTCTGCGTGTATGCGCTCGCTCAGCGTGACGGGATTAATGGTTCGGCCTGACGCCTGTAAATACCGTCGTAAGAGGAGGGGAACGCTGACCTTCATGGGAAATGATGAGGATCAGTTTAGATGGCGGCTGTCAAATAATTAGGGCTCAGAATAGCCTGATTCCAAAAGTCACCTTCAAAACCTGTTGAAGCATTGTGTTAGAAAACAAATCAAATTCTTTAGTATTTGACTCGCAGGTCAAAGCCGATCCAGAAAAAGATCGGTCAGTTTTAATCATTGACCAATTGACTGCTGCCTCTCTAGTCTTCCAACGTTACTCGCCTAAAATCCCTTAGAGTATTTGTTTACATTCACACCGGGGGCGAATACATCAGACTTTTTCACGGCAGTCCTAACGACCCAATTCCCATATTTCCATCCCTCCAAAGCTTTAAGTTCCTCAAAGCATCAAGTGAAGTCAAACAATTTGAACTTCATTTTAAAGAATGAATTTAAAGTTAAACTTCCTCTGGTCCTAACATGCTTGTTTGTGTGAACAGTGATGTGCATGGATGCAAAAATCAACTTTGACGCCAACGCAGCGTATCGCCAGAAGAAGGTGTTTGATCTGAGGGACTGGAGCCAGGAGGACCCCCGGGACCAACAGGCTGCCAAGGCTGACCTCAACTACATTGGTCTGGACGGGACCATCGGCTGTCTGGGTCAGTGCGTTTTAGTTTAGCTTTAGTTTAGCTGTTTTTGTGTGTGTGTGTGTGTGTGTGTGTGTGTGTGTTTAAGTGTTTCAAAGTAAACGTTCAGAGATGTACTAGGTGAAGTCATTCTGACATTTAGAACTAGAATCCATTCATGACTCTGGTTTTTTCGTCAAGTGATCGTGTTTTTTTCAAATGATTATTTCTAAAATGAGGAAGTCCTTTACTTGAGTGGTCAGTTTGTGGTCTTCTGGTTTTATTACAGCCTTTACTTGTTGAAACTCAATATAACCAATTCCAATTTCACTTTAGTAATTATAATAATGCAAGATGAGCATTCAAATGGCTTTTTTTCTAACCTTCTTATGGTGAGCTGTCATTGATTATTAATATTATTTGGCATTATGTCGTGTCGAGGGAGGAAAGGTGCTGTAGAACAGTTTACTAATATTTTAAAGCAAATAGAAAATTATCGCAAGTTAACAGAGATTGTCTTATTATATTGTTTTTGGGGATGCACCAATAAATCGGCCCTGTTTTCCTTAATTTTGGAAGATGAGCTATCAGACGACTTCATCAACTTTTCAGACAAAAAACAAATTGCAATCTGTGCTCCCTAGTGATTAGCATTTCTAGCATTATTATAAAAATATCTCTTCCTGTGTCGATCCTGACACAATTTCTGAGATTTACGAAATAGCCTCCTTCATCTCTACTTCCTCTGACGTAATGTTGAATATCTCACTGAAACTGGGAAAACAGTGAAACTTCTTCTTTCTTTAATAACATCTACACCGAAGAGTGTTCAATGAAAGTAAGAGGAGCATATTCTGGACCTAAATAATCTTTATAATGTCAACTAATCAAACTAATGGGCTTCATGCTCTCCAGTTAACGGTGCTGGTCTGGCTATGGCCACCATGGACATCATCAAGCTCCACGGCGGCACACCAGCCAACTTCCTGGACGTAGGAGGCGGGGCCACAGCCCATCAGGTGACGGAGGCGTTCAAACTCATCACTTCAGACCAGAAGGTAAGAAATCCAGCTGGACAAACTCCGGGACAAACGTTTTACTGACTACAATGCTTCAGGATTTGTCATAATATTCAAATATTGAACAGAAATAAAACATTTTTAAGGTCAAGGAAGTTTTGGAGAAACCGTTTCAATTTGTTTGTACTTTATGTTCTTAACTTGTGTAGTCTAAATAGTGTTCTGTTTAAAATTTCACATTTATCCCTCATTGTGTCTTTTGTAACTCAGGTTCAGGCCATCCTGGTCAACATCTTTGGAGGCATCATGAGGTGTGATGTCATCGCCCAGGGCATCATCATGGCTGTGAGAGACCTGGATCTCAAAATCCCCATCGTAGTACGGTTACAAGGTGCGCCACGCTCATAACCACAAAGAAAGGGGAAGCTAATGATGCTGAGCGGCACACAAAGAGGGAGACGGCTGTAGGGTTTCTGCAGCATGAAAACTTCCCTCTGATGATTCATATTTCCATTATCAGAGCTCAACAGGCGCAGCGTGGCGCCATCAGCAGTGACTGGGGGTCTCGAGTTTGATTGTTATGGTGAAGAGGGAGTGAAGATTTTCATTAGCTAATCTCATTATAATCCTCATCTATTGTCATGAGCTTTGAGATAAATAAGCAAATAGAGGCTCCCTAATTTAGTCTCCTCTGTCATGTGTCTAGCCTGTCCTTGGAAACCGGGCAGGGAATTTATTCCTGGACTAGTCATGTGACGAAGATGTTCTTAGCCGACTTCCTCTGAAGGTTTTTGTGAAAAACGTGTAGAAAAGAAGACAGTGTGTAGGATGGGTATTTGCTAAATATGTATATTTGCTCTGCTGTGATGTCAGGAAGGAAACTCTGGCTTTGGAGGACAGCATCTGAACTTATATGTCCATCAAATATCCTTAAATCTGTACTTTAAGTAGTCAGTGAATTTTAAAAGGGGCAGTATTATGCAAGATTTACTTTTTAAGCTTTATGTCATATTATGTAGTTATTCCCTAATCAAAAACATAACTGGAGTGTTGCTTTGATTCTTTCATGCATGTTTGAGAAATCCTTTAATCTCCCGTAGCAACCATTCAGCTGTGCAAAATGCCCGTGTGGACCTAGCTCCGCCTTCGAGGACGAAGCTCCTCCTCCAGGCATAAATATTATTTTTCAAAATGTATTTTTGGTATTACAAACTAAATGTTATGGCATCCAGATAACATCCATATTTACTGAACACCCTACTGTATCTGCATAAAATTGTTTGTTCCTTCTCTGCGGACTTCACAGCGACGATGATCAGCAGTCAAAGACAAGAACGACTGACGGTTATTGTGCTATTAAGAAAATAATAAAGTTTTCAAAAAAGAGAAAAGAAAAACAAGACATATAAAAGGAAGGTTGTCTGTTTGCAACCCAGTTTTTCTCCGAGAGGTGGGTACACTAGCGCGTCATTATCCACCTATTAGCTTAGTTAGCTTAGCTACAGACTAGCGTTAGCCTCCATTTCACCAGGACTTATTCAGTGAAGGAAAATATTTATCAAGATATTTATCTATTTAACCTGTCCCTGTACTTTTTACCACACTTAATAACAGATGTGTCAGAGTCAGCAGCACATACCAGCCTAACTCCCCCCTGTCCCAGTGAAAGAGGTGAGAGACACTGTTCAGTGACATGCTAGGCTAGTTAGCATTATTCCAGGGAGTGTAAGATGATTTCTCTGTCTGTTTGCTCTTTTTGCAATAATACAACAATATTGAAATATTTGTTACTGACAGAAATGCAAACAGTTTTTATGATGTGATGGTAAAACAGCCTCCCGTCTGGACTGGAGGCTGGACGGTTTAAACAGCGAGTGTCCTACCTTAGCTTGCTAAAAGTTACAGATATCTCCTGCCACTTTCCCTCCTAAATGAAATGAACAAAATGCAACAACACAGCTTTTTTGAGAAGTCTGTATTGCTTTGTGTGTGTTTTGTACTTTACCTGTGACTGCTTTTGGTGGGGAGAGAGCTTTAAGTTAGTAAAACTGATTGAAACAAAAAAAAATTTGAGGTGCTAATACGTCTCAAGACTGGCTGCACATATATCAGGAATTGGTTTGGAAAATGTTCTGTTTTTACTGCTGTGCGATAATGTGAATGTGTTTTCATTTAAGTGTAATGCTATTCATGTCAGAAGTAATTTTATTTAAATATCTTTGTTTTTTTTACATTTCAAGAATGTTTAGAGTAGATTTAGTTTTGAATTTTTGCAGTAAGAAAATAGACACTAAAATATGACCTTTAACACATTTTTAAAGTCGGCCTTTAATCTGGCTTCAAAGAGTGAATTGCATACAGAATTCACCAGCAGTAAATATTGTGCTAGGAGTCAGTCTTGGACCAAAAAAATCCTTTAAAGTTAGTTATGCTTCACTTTTGACGGATCAGATGGACTCAAATGGTGACAGCAGCAGGGTGCAGGGGTTCCCAATTGTATTTTTTGTCATAGTGCTGTTGTTAAATATTATGTTTGGAGCAGAGGGGATCTTTCTGTTTACAAAATGAGCAAAATTACAAAGGAAATGGAGAAAGCGCAAAATCAAAGCCTAGCAAACTGCTGACAAACCTCTTTTCTCAATTACAGCATTCACAGCAAGGAGTGTTGTTGTTCAAGATGCTGCATTCACTGATCAGCTGCCAGGTTCTTTAATCTGCAAATTGTCTGGCAACCAGATGATTTCTTTCAGTTCTGTTTAGGGTAGCTGACTGAAAGCAGCATGTGTGTCGATGCATCAGGTGACATCGGTTAACAGCTTCTCTGTAATTTATCTTCAGGAACGAGAGTGGACGACGCCAAAGCTCTGATCGCTTCCAGCCCTCTGAAAATCCTGGCCTGTGACGACCTGGACGAAGCTGCAAAGATGGTAAAAACACACACTTACACACACTTGGCTCCATCTTTGTTCGTTTGACCCGGAAGTTCCGGCTAGAAACCAAGAGAGGAAACGCTAGCTGCCTGAGGAAGGAGGGTGAGTTTTGAGGAGAAGAGTCAGATGATGGAGGTGTTGAGGATCAGCAGTCGGATCTCACTTGGAAGTGTGGCTTTACATTTCTGCATGTTTCTCTTGGGTCATAGAAAATTTTACATTTTCTTCTGGAACTTGAATGAAGGTTCAATAAAATCCTTGTGCATGTGCAGAATCCTTTGAGTTTATTTTAGTAACATCTTAACTTTCTGCCTGACAAAGTACAAAACAGTCAAAACTGTACACTGCAAAAGCACAAAATCTCACCAAGTAATCTTGTTTTCAGTCAGTAATTTTTAGATACAGATCCAAAAAGTACTAGTTCAACTGGCAGATTTTTTTCACTTAAGACAGGAAAAGAACGTCTGTTTATAAGTGAAATAATCTGCAGTGGATCTTGAACTTTTTAAAAATCTATATTCAAGATTTATTGACTGAAAACAAGCTTATTTATCTATCTGAAAAGTTCTAAGTTAGTTAGAAGTGTTCTAATAGAAACTAGACCAAAGATACTTGGTAAGACTTTGTGTTTTTACAGTGTTCAACATGGTGAGCACTGATCGCCTCTGATCTTCTGTTTTCAGGTTGTAAAGCTTTCTGAAATCGTTTCGTTGGCAAAAGAAGCTCAAGTGGACATCACCTTCCAGCTGCCCATCTAAGGAACCCCCTCTTCTCCCTGTCGCCCCTCAGCGACCTCCACCCCACTCACCGACAGTAGGACCGACGCCTCCATATGCATCCACCCTCATCTCAGTCGTCTTTCCTGATGGCAAGACTCTGAACGGCTCTCACTTCGAGCAAACTACTTTCTACGCTCTCTTTGTTGTTTCCACATCTCAGTCAATCCCACAATGTTTTGTCGCATTTAGGATGATACGCACAAGCTGCTCCCAGCTTCAACCCCCTCCTCTACTCTCCACAACTCTCAGAGAACGACTCGCGATCCGTTGGTCTGTTTACTTCCTTACTTGCTCGAAAAACCTGGTTGAAAAAAAAAGCTAGCACAAAGGTTATCATCTAGTTCACTGCCGATCACATTTAGCTTATAATCCGTTTCAGAACAGACACCGATTCAGAGGTTTCTTATGGTCACAGACGGCTGATTAAATTGTTTCAAATTGAACACTTGAGACTTTCAGACTCTGGCTTCCTGATTGTTTGTCATCGCTTAATTCGCAAATGAGAAGTCGGTACGTTTTTGTTTGTTTGTTTTGTTTTTTTTTAGAAGGAAGTTTGCTGGTGGTCTTTTCAAACACAACAGTTTCAGGTGAATCTTTAGTATTTTATGACCCAGTCAGTATTTTTTGGTCTCTCATACGATCCAAGTCATTGCAGACGAGTTTGTCGATCTTCATCTGGTACCTTAATAAAATCAGTGGCTTGTAAATTCATTAAAATAATGCTGTCAGGAAAATTACTTCACTGTTGCCACAACTGAAAGGGTTTCAGATTTATTGAACATGCATTCGAATAGATATGCAGAGAAATATTCAGTTAAATCACAATTTGATGATTTTTCTTGCAGTTCAGTTTGTTGAAATGCTAAGCTAACACTTTATGCTATATTTTATTTGCTGTTAAGTCATAAGATATTTCAATTTGTTTTTTCTTTAGTTGTGTTCGGACAAAATTTTGGGAAAAAGTTGTTTGTAATTTTTTTTTACAAACTTAGATCTTTGAATGTTCTAAAACTGAATGACTGGAGCTTCAGCTGCTTTCTGAAAAGTACAAACAGCTGTTTGTACATGAGTGTTGGCAGTTCAGATGGACAACAAACACATCAGAACATCTCTGCTTGAAAGTAAATCGTACATATTCTGCTTCGTCCTTTTTGGACCTCACATCCTTTCCTGGTAGACTATACAACATTCTACTTCTATTAATATTGAACAGTAAAGAAGAGAAATCGGATATTATCGTGTCCTTAGCTTTTAACTTCTCATGTGTCTGTCGCAGGAAACAATCTTTCTACCGTTTTTCTTTTTTTTATAATGCAAAAATGTAAAATTCATAGTTTGAAGCATGTTTTTCCCTGTGGTTTTTCCTAATTGGCTCAAGTGGTGTTCAGGAAGTAGGAAGTAAAAGCTGATGATCCCGAGTCTCACATCTTTGTTTTTCCCTTTTTAAATCTCAAATCTCCTGTCGTCTTGAGTGCCGGCTCAAAACTAAGAAACCACTACTGTTCTTTTGTTTGTTTGTTTTTTTTAGGTTACAGAAAAATAGTTTGCTGCTGGACTCTTCAGCTAATCCGTAAGCTGAAGAGTCCAGCTAATATTTGTTTATGTGAAATAAAACCTGCAGGAGCCGTCGCACAGCAGCTGCTTCTCTTCTTTTCTGTATCTAAGGTCAGAGTCTTGCTCGTCTGCTCCCCCCTCAGATGAACTGTGAAACAACTGTAGTTGTTTTCCCTCCTCCCTCTGTTTCTCCCCTCTGCTTCCCCTGCCTCAGCATCGCGAACACGAGCAGACATTGTGAGTTGTATGTTATTTTATCTTGTAAATAACCAGACTGCTGTTCTCACTCTGTAACATATTTATGATCCTCTGAAAAGAGTTCGACATTGAAAAGAATAAATAGAGACAGCAAGTTTCTTTCCATCTCCAGTGTTTTTTGTTTGTTGTTGTTTTGAATGGTTTGAAAACAGAAAGCCTTATTTAAAATAAATAAATAAATGAACAAAGTAGGTTTTTATGCCTTGGGGTGGACATTAGTGGGAGTTTACATGGGCAGTAGCCCAGGGCACCAAGTTTTGGGGGTGCCTCAAAGATTTAAAATTTTTTTGTGATGAATGCGTGTGACTTCTAGATTTATATAAAACTCATAGGCCCATATGAAGTGTGTTTTTTTTTTCTGATGTTATATTTTTATTAGTCTGTACTCAAATATTCAAAAACTATGAACTGATAGTGCAGCTTTTTGCGACCAACATGGATTTGTCTCACGTAGGATGTTTTAAACCTTCCTACTTTCTAGTCTACTGTAATTTTCATGAGTAAAATGTTTATTTGTTTAACTTTAAATTTTTTTGGTTAGGGCACCAAAACTTAGGGGCCCTTATGGTTCTAAATCTGGCCCTGTTGAAGCAAAAACACAGTTTTAGGAAGTTATCATTTAATACATTTTAAAAATATATGCTGAAACAAAATGACATGACCGGAGGGTGACCTGCCTAAGAAATCAGTGACCCTTTGACCATTATCAGTCTCCATGGTAACAAGAGTGAACAAAATTGCCCCTTCTGGAAGGCAGCTGGATTTTGTGAATCCATAGCTTTGAAAGACCTGAACATATTTGTTTGTTTTTATTTTTAAGATACAAACTTTGTGTAAAACAGTTTCAGATAAATAACCACCAGGAGGATGACAGGGTGAGCTTTTGATCAATCACAGACATCAATCAAACTCAAACATATCTGAATTATTCAGAAATATGGATTTGTTCATGTAACATGTCCTGACTAGCTTTAATGTCTGAACTTTTCCTTTCTTTATTTACTAGTTGCTTTCACTCAGACTTGAATTGGCTGTTCTTTTGGCAAATGCTACAGTATACATTACCACTTTTATTATAAGAGAAGTTTATAACATAGCATAACTCCTTATTGTTGTCAGCAGAGGTTTGGTAGTTTGGTGCAGGTCAGCTTTAAGATCCAACAGCTCTGCATCATCGTGTTTGGAGCCGTAAAACATTCTGGTTTCTTAGAGCAGGAGAGCCTGCTGCACACCTGCAGTTATAAATTGATGTCAATAGATGTCACTATATGATCACTTCTAATATCACTTGAGTTTAAGTATTTTATATATTTATACTTTAGTCAACTTCATCTGCTTTCCACACATTTACATAACTGCTGACTTAAGATTATAAATATCAGTTTATTTAAGAAGTTATATTCCAATATGAAACTTTTTACATACTTAACCCTGTCTAATACTTTTTTGGTCTCCCTATTGTTCTCAATAGAAAAAAATTGCCTAGGTTTTTTTCCCGTCAGAATTTTAAGACTAGGCTTAAAACTTTCCTCTTTGTTAATGCTCATTGTTAGATATTTTTTGGTATTATCATTATTACTTTAGTTTATATATTTTTAGTTTAAAGTGTTCTCTTCCTTATGTGTGTATAAACTGACCT
>CAEFZX010027194.1:0-40401 GCA_903066825.1 Alfaro cultratus
TGGCAATGTCTGACTTGAGACGTGCAAACTGTTCATGTTTGGTTCTTTTCATGCTTATTTTTCAGTTTTACAAAAAAATTAAGTTCAGACGCTTCGTTTGGAGTTTTTTGTTCGCTATCTGTCTAACGCAGTTCAGCACATCTGTTAAGGACAGAATACAAATTATTAATGTTTATATATATATATATATATATATATATACATACTGTTGTAACCATTAAGATTCTAGTAGCTGATCCTTTAAATTATGCGAGTTGTGAGATGAAGCTTCTGTGGGACAGAGTTTTCTCCAACACATTTCAAAATTGCTCAACTGGATTGAGATCTGGAGACTTTGCAGTTACCTCCTCAAAATTGGGGTTCTCCTCAAATCATTCCCAATCAATTTTTGCTTTGCACTTTCTCTGCCAGCATCCCATCATTTCAGTGTGTATTGAGTCCCACACACAACATCCTTGTGATGCTCTGTGTATCTCGACCAATACTAACTTCTTCAGCAATTTTAACCACAGTAGCTCTTTTGTTGGGTCACACAAACAGATCAGTGTCAGAACAGAGTCACTTTCAGATTCATTGTATTTTTATTTCGGAAGCAGCGTTATTTAAAATTGTATAGAATAAGAACACTGTTCATTAAAGTAAAGTAACTCAAAACTTGTTTCAGCGCTTAAAATAACCGGTTCATGGCACATTCTAAAAGTAATGTCTTTTTTTTTCAAATACTTAAAGTAAACGAATCTCAGTAAGGTAAGATTGTCGCTGTTTTATTAACCTTGATATAGAGTTTAATGTTAAAGGTAATTTTGTACTCTAGAGACATCTATTTGTGAAGTAAGTACGTAAAAACAGATTAAAATCATCACATTGGAAAATGCCAAAGGTTGTTTTGCAGCTTTAGTTATAAAACTACCAGAATCAAAAGGCAATTTTCTTTTTACATTTGATTGTATGATTTCCATTACATGTTTTTGTGCTTCCATATAGTTTTTTTTTTTTTTTCCACATGCAGTTATGCTGGTAGCTACAGCGATGCCTTTTGAAAGAATGAAACACATCAATACCAAAGGGCAATTGACAGCCCTCTTTTATTTATTTTTTTTTTTTTATTTATTAATCTCTTGTGGTTTTGTAAACATGCAAATCAATCATCATTTAAATCTGTATATGCATGTTTGAAATTGTATTTTAGTGTTTTTGATGTTTGCACAAGTAATTTGACAAAAATATAATATTCTTACTACTGGAGAACCTATAATACCTTCTAGACTAAAGTGCAAATGTAACCCTATGCTATGCGATGCTTTATGTTGCTTCTAAAAGTTCAGCACATGGTACAATTCTTCACACTTTGCATATCTTCTGGATGATATTGCACCAAATTTTTTCCTGCATATGATTTATCTATTGATTATAAAAGCTGTTTTCACCTCAGTCGTGTCCTGTGCTCTCAAGCATCTGCTGCCAACCTTCACTTGTATAAAAGATTCTCAAAATCTCTAGTTTTGACACGTGGCAGGATTTATCTCTCCTGGTTATGTATCATCTTCATATTTTAGCCATCTGTCTTTCGAATCAAAAACAAATCAAGACGTGTCGCTGTCTGTTGTTTGAATTGCAGATTTGATTCTGAACTCCATCCGTCATGGACCGTCTCAATCTGACACCTTGTTCTAATCTTAAAATATACCAATCAGTCATAACGGTGTGACTAACAACCCAGTAAAGCAGGAAAAAAAGCAATATAAAATACATTTATGTGAGGGTCCTTCATTTTAAAATCCCGTTCTTTTATATGCTCATGCTGTTGCCTCCTTTTTCTGCCAGTTTGCTGGTCATTTTTATTTCTTTGTACAAATGTTGCCTTAGATTATTGTTGAGCCAGGGACAGACTTTTATTTGGATTCTCCAATTAATCAGCCAAAACTGTTCAGAGATGATGAGCAGGGAAGTGCACATGTACAACCAACAACAAATCTGCTTTTGATCACTTTCATAAAACACTTACAAGGCAAATTAGACTGTTACCATTAAGACAAGAAGTCTCACAACAGAAGTCTAAATCTGAGTTAATTTAACTACAGTGATATTTTAAGCTTTTTTCTTGGTTATTACTGATATGCAGTGGACCCCACCTAGTCACGGTTCAGTATTCATGGATTCAGTTAGTTGTGGATTTTTCTGTAGAATGTAACTCCAAATTATTTGCAAAAAAATTTCCTTTGTGCAGAATTTTCTTCAAATTTGTAAAGAAATTGCAGCTTGGAGAGCTAGAATACATGGAGTAATGCTACTTGACATACTATTGACTGTCAAAGAAGCCCAACCAGGTGTTTAATTTATTTTCCTTGCTGTTGATTGGCTTTATGCCCAAGAGCGCTATTAAGAAAGATTGTGGAAGTTGGCCTTTGCAGTAGTGTTAAGGTTTCTGTTGTGTATTAAAGCATTTTTGTAGATTTAATAATTAAAATAGGCAGTTGTAAGTGGTTTTAGAACGGGTCTCAATTATTTGAAGATTTTAGTTGTTGAACGTGGCTGTGGTCCCAGCCCCCACGAATACCTGGGATCCACTGTAGATGGCTCAAACTAATACAAACTTAATAAATCCTTTTAGTAAATGAAATTTGATTTAGAAAGGCAATTAAACTTTAAAGATGGTATTGACTGCAAAAGCATGCGAAAGACTGTTACAACATTCTAGGTTTCCTTTACACAGGCTTACTGCCTCCATGCCACACCACATAAGGAATAATTCATGCAAAAGAAGCCCAAAGTAACTTTATGTAGATACTTTAAAGTTGACCAGCATTTTATTATCTTTGTCCAAAATTTAGTTTTGGTATGATGTAATGGTCAAATTCATTTGCAGCCAATGAATTGTGGGTTTTCATTGGCTGCAAATCCTCAAGCAAAATAAAATCCAGTGACAAAAACAACCTAATGAAACCTGACATAGTCCTATCTGAGATGTAGAATAATGGATATAAATGATTTGATCAGTAATTGATTAATCCTTAGTATTGCATGTGTAAAATACATTCTCAGCCCTACAGAACAGGTGGTAATAACATTTAGAAACATTTTCGGATTCTCAAGAAGGTTGACTCCTAAGTAACAAGTCTGTCATCAGCAACATAGTCTCTCTGCTGTGCCAACCTTTGCCCTTTACTATGTTCTGATAGGTGTAAGCCTGCTTGTTTAACAGATTTCCCATGGAGTTTTCTCAGAAGGGTACTGGTTTAAAACAGCCATCTGGTGCTGTGGAGATGCTCCTGCCAGATTATTAATAATCATCACCCGTCCTGTCCCATGTCTCACATCTTGCAATAAAGCCCATCTTTTTAGTTTGACAGCCAGTTGCAGAGACTCAATTTTTTTAGATCCTGGTTTTTTAACTTTGCAAATGCATTACAAGTTCCCATGAGCAACATTTTCAAAGTAATTTAAAAAAGCAAAATACACTCCATCACAACAACTTAGACTATCATTAAAAGTGTTATTTATTTAAATAATTGATATTGGAAAAAAAAGTACCTCAAACTTGGCATAAAAAGTGGTTAAATTTGTCTTTGGCTGCTTTTGTTTTCCATCTTAACAACATTTCACTGTAGGAAAACTTGTCTTTGAGGTTCTGATTGGTGCGGCTTTTAGATGTCTACTTCAATACACATGACTCAATAAACTCATTTTCAAAATTTTAAAGACTACCTGTCTTTAAAATTGCTATATATGCATGTGTTACATGATTAATTACTACTCAGTGCACATATATCTAGTTGTTTTTTTTCTATTACATCTTACTTAGTTACTTTTTAAAATGATAATGATACACCCCTAATTACCACAGCTACTCTGAAAAAAGTAATTTTCAGCTTCGGCTTTAAAAATCAACATACTTTTGTGAACAGATCATTTCTAAAATGTTTAAACACACAGAGCCATTCAATAATTTTTAATAAACTGTAAGTAAATTCTGTTACTGAAATAAATTAAGTGAGATACATAAATTAAACACAGACTGAACTTTTCATCCCTTTATAAGTGGTGTGATGATGTTTCTCCACACAGCATTTTAAATTGAAATATTAAATTTACCCCCCAATAATGGTGCAGAGCAGAGTGCCAAAACTGTCCACAGCATTGTCTGGAAAAGTTGTGTCCCCACATGTCTTACAAGTAGCTGGTGCCTAAACTCTTGCTCTCAGAGCACCTCTCCTTCAGACAAGCAGCAGTAGCAAGTAGCAAACATCTAGTGGAACTGAGAGTCGGATATATGAGTTACTTCTTGCTCTAATGCTCCTAAGAACGATAGAAAAACTGGCGCCAAATTGCAAAGTCCAATTTCTTTTACTTCACCAAAAGTTCATAAGCTTACTTAATTTTCAAAAATGTTCAGTGTAAATGAAAACTTTTTTTTTTTTACTTTATGGATATATTTTAGAAATATTAAATTACTGTCCAGGCGCGTGCTTTGGAGCCAGTGTAGAAGCTGTAAATAACAGCATTGAAGATGGAGAGGGGGGAGCTATTTCAGAGTTAGTAGGGTGTGTACTTGATTGATGAAGGTAATTTGGTCCTTCACAAAATTTTTGCTGAAGAAAAAAAAAAAAAAAACGAAATGAAATTTATCCAGGTTCCGTGTCATTAGCGGCAATTTTAAATTGAGGCAAATTATTTGATCAGCTGAGGCGCCTTTAAATAACCATTCATATAATTTCTCTTCACATAGGGACATGCTGGAATCTCAAGCAAAGAAAATCTGTTGAAGCTTATTTTCCTGTCTCCTTGGTCCAGAATATATTTAATAATTGGGCCTAAAGGAGACTATAACTGATCATTAAGTTTAACACAATTGAATAACTGTGACCAATCCTTTTTTTTTTTTTTTTTTTTCAGTGTGCAGCACATAGTATTGCGCAGTTAATAAAAACGTGTTACTTGTACGTAATACTTTGATCTTCTGTAAAATTCCCAACTACAATTTCCCTAAAATGCCATATATGTAGCCACTCCCCAGTCTAAGCGGTTTGTTGCACCAATGTGCGAATAAGACGCCAACGTCTCCTGTGACAGCTGATACATGAGAGTTAATGTCATGGCTGAAATATGAATATATCTCATGTAACTGTTTACGTCCATCGCCACCATGATTTTGAATGACTTGTGTGAATAAGCTTATTCAAGAATGATTTTATTTGATTT
This sequence comes from Alfaro cultratus, assembly GCA_903066825.1. Classification (NCBI taxonomy): domain Eukaryota; kingdom Metazoa; phylum Chordata; class Actinopteri; order Cyprinodontiformes; family Poeciliidae; genus Alfaro; species Alfaro cultratus. The sequence goes on from CAEFZX010027194.1 coordinate 5,200, forward strand.
TTTTTATTTAATGGAAACATTACAATTACAAAATTTGCACGCATTTGTAATGAAACTACAGCTAGTTCAATTTCAACACAAAATAAAAACAAAAGTCACCTTTTTAATAAGTCAGATCTTGCCAGAAACTGATTGATGGAACTGCTGAATAGGCCTGTATAGGTTTAACCCTTTGAGTAAAAGTAAGTAGCATTCTTATAACTGTACTGTGATTACCCCAGTTACATTATGATCTTCGCTAATATGCATGCCTATTTAAAAAATGTCAACAATGGAAGGCCATATTTTTGAATGGATGAAAGCATGTCTGTGATAATTCATTTGTTCATGGCTCTATTATCCACTGTCTTAAAGACTGAATTGCGTAACTTTCCTCAGCAATACTTTCGGGCTTGAATATTAATATGTCAAATACAGCCTCAGACTACATAGTAAGTAATTCCAGTCAAAGTCAAGTGAATACCATACCATCTTGTGTGAGGATCAAACCATCTGTGATGCCCCCAAACCCTGTTGACTCTCCAGCCTGTGCAGCTGTCATTGCTATATTATTGCTGGCAGAGATGGCAAAGGCTAAATTGCTTTCAGTTTATATGTGTATCGGTGTGTGTTCAAAATGTAGTCCTGAAGAAATATACTGTCATAAGATTCCCCACAAAAGCAATTTTGAGTAGTTTGGTAGCAGAGAGATGGACTCATAAACAGCAACCAGAGTAGAGCTGCATAGTGGGTTTGTTTTTTAGATGAAGAGCATTATCAATACAATTTCTTGTTGCAAAAGTCTCCAGCTCTTGCAGGAAACCAAACCAAACTTATGCCAGTAAATGTCATTGAATTTACAAAAATATGTGTGCATCTGTCAAAAAACTCAGTCGTACTGTTATTGCTTTTCTCAAGGTATTTGTGCCTGGGGCCACATTTTACAATGATGCAAAGAGATTTCGAAAAAACCACATACTCAGAAGATGGTCATAACAATGACATTCCATTCACTTGTTTTGAGAGCTTCAGCACAGAGGTGGTGTGCATTGATTTTTGTCAACCTTTCTTTGATATGACACTTTTGCACACTTTTCTGAACTGCTTTTGAAGCGCTACCTTATGGATTTCCCAATAAATTTTCCTCTATTTGAGTTGAATGTTAACTTTCTCACAAAAAATATTTTAAAATGGTAGCACTGTGGCATCTGAGTTAGCTGTAACTAGAAATGACTATTTTGGTAGAAAAATAAAAAAATATAAAATCTCTGATTGATCCTATGGGAAGAGGAGTTTGTTACAGTCACTGAAAAGTCAGTCTGTCTGTCTGACCGGCCAACTTCTTTCAGTACAGAGAACCAGTGGCTCTATTCTGCTCTCACCAGAGGAGACTGCTCTCCAAGACTGAAGCCTACAACCCAACAAAAGTATCTAATTTCAGTTGCTTCTATTCACAGTTGTATTGTTTGGTTTATGATCCATTTCTCATGACTGCAGGTGAGTGTTGGTAAATTCAGAAGATTGTAAGCTGCACTTTTGGCACAGCTCTTTCTTTGGTATGACAGATCAGAGGAGTGTGTTTTCAGAGATCCCAATCTATCCACCACTCACTTCCTGCCATTATTCATGAGCTGGATTTATCAATATTTAAGCTTCTCTGCTAGAGGCAGAGATCGGCCCTTGACCTGGATGGAGCGATCTAACTTTTTCTATCAAAAACCATGTCCTCAGATGTGGAGGTGACTCCTACCCTTCTACACCCTCTACCTTTTCCAGATTATAAAGTTTCCAAATCAGACACACTCCTTACCACAACATCACCTTTAGATCCTGCCCATGAACACCACAAGCTCTGTGACGAGGGTCATCACTGGCCCAGTCCAACCAGCACTGGGAATAATTTTGGCATTGGACCAGAAATGCAAACAAAGCTTATGCTTTGACTATGCAGGGACCAGATGCCCCACTCTCACACAGTGTACTCAGGTAGTACCACTTCCAAAATATCATGACCAATTTCCTAAGCCTATTCAAGATTCAAAGAACATGTGGAAGAGGAGTACATCGAAGGCACTGTCATGAAACATTTATAGCACTTCAGGTAATCATAAACATATGGTGTTTGTGTGATGGCCTGCATCTGCTTTGTGACTTCAACACATGAATGAATTGATGGAACAATCAATTCTGCTGTAGATGAGAAAATCCCGAAAGAGAATGTCTTAGGATGAGTTCTTGAACATAATTTCAAGTGTATTTTCTTTATGCAGCTGTATAATAAGAAACGTCACATCAGTAAGTAATAAAATGTTTTTGTATGACCTAGTCAAAGTTTGTACTTGAATTTGATGCTGTGGCTTGACCTAAACAGATTTTCCATGCGCAAAAATCTTAATGTGACAGAATTGACACAATTACATGACTGAAGGAATTTTTGTTTTTTTCTAGTTGGCAGAAAAGACTTATTGCAAATGTGTGATGACAAGAATTAGGTTTAGGGGTTAGTTTCTTTTCACATTGGGTCACGTTGGTGTGAATCACTTGCTTGGCCTATATGAAATCATTTTAAAACAGCATTTATCTCAGAAAAAGTCACTTAATCTGCAGCATTAAAATGTGACCAAAAACTAAGGACGTACGGTGCAACTTTCTCTATAAATCCACAAGAAATACTCTATTATTTATTTATTTTTTTTAATTCCATGTTTTTATGATGTGCAGTGGAGCTTGATTGCAATTTAGTTTCAGATATATTTATTTATTCAATTTTAAGGTTTGCCTTCATCAATTGTAGGGGAGGTTGAATATTCATTAAAAAATATTCAGCCTTTTATTTACCTGTATTTAGCCCAACTCTCTATAGTTAATAGTAAAATCATTTATGGGCTGCCCTCTCATAATTTCCAATATAAACAGGTAGAAGCTGTTACCTACCTATCTACTAACCTCTCTATAATAAACTGAATGCATCTTCCCGTTCCCCTCTGATAATTTTCTCTGTGTGACCTTATTGTTCACTTCATTAAACTGAAAGCCATAAATTCGACACCCATCATCCTGAACACACAGCCACCCAGTTTACATGCTTTCAAATAGACATACACATTCACATCACATACACACACAAGCTCTCTTTATTCATCTGGTGTGGCAAGTGACAGCCTCTCAGTTGGTGCTGGATTTACAACCCAAAAATACCTTGCCTGTGCGAGTGTGTATTGCTGAGGTTGTGTGTATGTCCTGCTTTGCGAGAGAGCAGAAAGGTAACGGTAAAGAGAGAATGAGATGTAGATAAATAACCATTTGAGGAGATTCCTCCTTTCCTGCAGGCGCTTTGTGAGATGGAAAGAGCGAAGTAGAAACAAAGAGACAGAATCAAAGAGGCAGGGGCTGCAATTCTTAGATTCAGTCCATCTCACACAAAATGGCTGCACACCACAATCTATCACGTCTTTATTAGAAATTACACACAAAACACCTACACACATGCACACAGCAGAGTGTAGTAGATTGCATCCAAATCACCACCATCAGAAAGTAATGGGAGATGGTGGCTGGAGGCAATGTCCACTTTGCCTCTTAAAAAACAGATCCCACATCAGTGGTGAACTTAAATGTGCAATGGAAGAGAAGCTTATTCAAAGAGCAGTATGAACAGAAAAGTACCACTCCCTTCGAATAAAGGCAGCCTGAAGAATGACGTGAAGATAAAAAATTATAAATTGCTTTTCATAAGATGATTGAACCATTGATCTTTACAAATACAGCTTAAAACCAGCTTCCAACACAGAAACCAGTTGCATTCACTGAACCAAAGTTTGAGAGAGAAAAGAGCTTGGTCAGGGTTGAATCTTTTCTGGTCCTTGAACACAAGCAGCTTGACCTTCCCTTAATGCTTTAAAATGCTCAGCAGTTACTTGGTCATCCTGTGACAGGGTTTCTAAGACTTTGGAAGTCAGGTAAAGTGACTGATATTGGTTGCTCACAGAGAAGACATTAAAGAAAAGATAAAAATGTTTTTAAATCATTATCTTATAATCTGCTCCTCAGTCAGTAATCTTTTGTATTTTGTGCAGAAGTTATTAGCCACTCTAGAGCATTAGTTATGCAAACTATAAATAAACGAATATTTCTTTATCAAGACATGTCTGTGAACTCCGAGCACCTGGACACTGTCAGGGTACAAAAACAAGAACAGTTTTAGAAACATAGTGAAGATCCCAGGAGGTTTTCTCTGTCTGGTCTCCAATCTCCCCAGAGTGTGATCGTCAGACTGCAAGGAGCACATGAACAAGTTCATCCTGCAGAAGCTCTAGCCCTCAGGACGAAGAGGAGATTCTGTCAGTGTCCTTGTGTCAGTCACCATGAGACTGTAAGAGAGGTCCTCAGTCGATGACATAACTTTGTGGAATGAGGAGACGCAATATTAAACTGGAAATTGTAGCTATGCGACTAATAAGTCTGCAATGGATTTGACTGTAGGTTAGACGGTTTAGCAGTTGTTGGAGCAGCTGTAAACTGAAAATGTTTGAAATCAAACCTCATTTCCCTGAATTATATTTGTAATTGGAAACCACTTATAATAAAAGTAGTGATGGGTAAACGAGGCGTCATGAAGCGTTTCAACCCATAGCAAAACTGTATTGATACTGTGTCGATACTGTGTCACTGAATACTGACACCTGCTGGACATTAAAAATCCCTACAGGCAACATAGTTGACGGACTGATTTGATGACCTAGTCTATACAATGACTTCAATACAAGATTTAAGTCATTGTATTTTATTGTATATTGTATTATGTCATCTTCAGTTAAATTCAACATATATTTGATATTCTTAGATAGTCAATAAATAATGTGAACATGTACCATAAAGAGAAAATTTAAGTGAACGTGTTTGGAATGAGGATGTTTGTGGACTGGGCTTTTTTTTCCCACAAATTTTCATTAAAAAGTTTTTTCAACATTTGAAATTTAGTCTGTCATGCTTTTTCAACACAATTTCTCTGCTGTAGAAAAAATTAAGTAAACTATACATTTCTATGACATAATTTATAAAAAGCAACAGAGTAATTTGTAGGATGGCTGTATACCTGAGTTTATCCTAGGTGTATCTGGGACTTCATTCTGATGCCTGGCCCTGTAATGCCTCAGCATTGAGGAGGTGGATTAATTTTTTTTGCATATGTTCTGTCAAACATATTCAACACTTAATCTGCAGAACATAATATGAAAGTAAACTAAGAGTCAATTTCAGCTGAATTTGGATTCAGATAGATCAAGTAGAAACTGAAAAGAACCGAATGAAACAACAACAAAGTGATAACCAATATCTTATTTTTTGATGTGGATCAAAATGGTCCCAAACTACGAAACCTTTTGCTTGCCTTGAGGCTCCATAGTTGATGCTGTATCGTAAAAGATCAAGAATTCTTTTGGCAAATGCATCCCGTTGACAGATTTGCTTCCTTATAAACACAGTTTGCCCCGTCAGTGTCATTTCAAAACAGTTCCTGTATCGGTCACGTGACTTGCTGAAAGCAACACGCGCACCGACACCAGGTTTTGTCTATGGGCTTGACGCATGCGTCGACGAATCAGTGTTGCCAGACCCATCACTAAATAAAAGAATACCCTAAATTACAGTATTTAAATTGTATGAATAATTTTTGTAGAAAAATTGCACATGGGATTGCTTTAAAGAGGCTAAATCCCTCAAGCATTTTCACAGAATATTTCCGTACATGTTTGTGCCTTTAAATATTAATGTTTTACAATTCTTGTAGTGGGCTGCACAGTGGTGCAGTTGGTAGCACTGTTGCCTTGCAGCAAGAAGGTCCTGGGTTTGATTCCCGGCCCGGGGTCTTTTTTTGGTTGCGTGTTCTCCCTGTGCATGCGTGGATTCTCTCCGGGTACTCCGGCTTCCTCCCACAGTCCAAAAAACATGACTGTTAGGTTAATTGGTCTCTCTAAATTCTCCCTAGGTGTGAGTGTGTGTGTGCATGGTTGTTTGCCATGTTTGAACCCCGCCTCTCGCCCGGAACGTTAGCTGGAGATAGGCACCAGCACCCCTCTCGACCCCAGCAGGGACAAGGGTATACAGAAAATCGATGGATGGATGGAATTCTCGTAATAAATGAATAATGCTATAACTCAGTTGACAGTGTGATGTAAAAATTCTCAAAGTTGTCTTGTTTTCTTATACAAGGTTCCTGCCTCGTGTTGGAGCTCTGACAACCGCAAAATCCCCTCAGTCAACTTTGAAGAATGGGTGGGGTAGGTGGGGGATACGCGGCTATATTTTTATCAGTACTGTGGTCAGCATACAAAGTACAGTGTTAGCCTTCAATCCAATGTGAACACAATAAAAAAATGTCTGGTTGTCTGCGAAACCCCATATCACTGACGGAATGTTGCACATACTGATATTCTGCAGGGCATCTGCTGTAATTCAATTCCTCCATGCTTACTATTTTCAATCAGAGGGATCTCACAAAAACCACAGGTTACACTCTCAGTGCTGTCGGCCATGTGTGAAACTAATCAGAGCTTATACCTGCTGCATGCAGGTCTGTATTTCTGGGTATGCCTGTTTGGAAACAGCCACTGGGCACCTTGTTGTGAAGTCAGTAATGGTCCCTTGTCTAGTATGCTGCCCTCTATTTGCAGAGACACATGCACCCATTGACACAGTCTGCATCTCACCACACACTCGCCTACGCACGCCCCACGAGGTAGATTGCTTTTACACACTCAGCTGCTGATTAACAAATATTGCATATTGAACACGAGAGTATTTATCTGTATGTGCTCTGCAAAATAGGAATCACTCAATTGTGTCTGTGGCGGCCGCCCTCCTTCCCTCCAGAATGGAGGAGCATTATTGGAAATCTCATTAATCAGTTACCTCATTAGTGCATTGAACATCCATGTTCCACAGAAAACTGAAAAAAAGCAAGTCTGTCATCCCATTTATGTGATATGTGTAGCTAATAGGACTCTAACATTCCACAACTGACTTCTCACAATCCTGATTTAGCGATGAAATTCCTGGAACTTTTAGAGTATTGTTATATCTAAAATGATCCACAAGCAAATGAAGTGTTTTGTCCACTGTGAAAGTCTGACCCAAATGACATTTTTAGTAGAGAATGTTATTCTTATGAGGCAACTTGAGTGCATGCTTTAAATTTGAATTATGTTGAGCAATAGAGATGTAAATTACTGTAACTTAAACATCCATTTCATTTTTGAAAGGCCATGCAAAATATGTAATTGTGAGCAGCAGTATGGTTTCATGCCCAGAAAGAGTACCGCATGTGCAAATTTTGCTTTAAGTATGCTAATGGAGAAGGCAAGAGGGAGCTGGGCTGACTGTAGATTCAGAGAAACGGTATAGCAGGGTTCTGAGAGAGGAGAAGTGTTGTTGTATGAGAAGGTCTGGAGTGGCAGAGAAGTATGAAAGAGTGGTGGAGGACATGTATGAGAGCTGTGAGACAGCAGTGAGGTGGGCTGCAGGAATGACAGAGGAGTTCAAGATGAAGGTGGGACTGTATCAAGGTCCGCCTCTAAGCCCTTTCCTGTTTGCTTTGTTGATGGGCAGGCTAACAGATGAAGTTAGACAGGAGTCTCTGTGGACTATGATGTTTACAGATGACATGATGTGCATTGAGAGCAGGGAGTACGTAAAGGAAGAGGTAAAGGTATGTGCCAGAAAAGAGAAGGATGATTAGTTGCACCACTGGTGCCACTCTCATTTACCTCCCTCTGTAAATGAGAGAGGTTCAAGTGGAATAGTGACATTACAGGAAGAAATAGGTGGATGACATAATTGCCTATGGTCAACGTTTCAGAGCAAAAGGGTGTAGCGCTTGTAAGCAGTGTTGAAATGGCAGAGAAACATGTCAGATGTTATATGTAATAAAAGTGAATTGACAAGAATGAAAGGAAAGATGTACAAGATAGTAGTGAGATCAGCAATGTTTTATGCTTTCGAAGCTGTGCCAATGAAGAAAAGACAGGAGGCAAAACTAGAAGCTGGAGAGTTGGTTGGTGTGAGGGTAGACGATGTGACAAAATGGAACCAGATGATTTGCTGTGGCAACCCCTGAAGGAAAAAGCCAAAAGAGAAGAAAATAGTTCCATATGTGATTAAAATGTACTGCATAGTAAGTCATTCTGTTCTGCTGTATGTTCCAGGGTAGTCAATCTAGTCATTTGAGTAAATAGGATACCTCAGTAAGGATTCAGTTTTTTCCAAAAGAGATGTTCTTTTATACCTTTAGCAATGTTATGTGTAAAGGATGTTTTTTTTTCTTTTCTTATAAAAGCCTGGCTAATTGTCAGCAAAATATGAAGTCATATTACTCCCCTTCACTGCATTTTACATAATATTGTGTAAACAGATAAAATTTTTCATCAAAACATTCAAAAACTTATATGCAGCTTTCTGTTCTCATTCCAACTATGATTATCATATTTCCCCTCAGCCACAGACTGCAGAGCTCTTTCATGCTATTTATTTTCAGAATATTTTAGCTTTATAGCAACTGCAGGAAATTTAAATTGCAAGCTGAAATAAGACAAAAGTCCAAAAACCAAACAATTATAATCAGCCTTAATTAGCCTCTGAAATCAATCAAAAACCAGAGGCTTGCAAATGTATCCATATCTACTGAGAATTTCAGGTTTTTGTCTTGTTGTAATAGCAACCTTTTGCATATTTCTTTGGTTGACAAAGCAACAAAAGTGGAAGTAAAATGCATGGTTTTCAACATTTTGAGTCTGAAAAGTGTGATGTAAATTTATTTTCAGCTACAGTCTCACTGATACTGCTAACACATGCAATCATCTTTTTAATATACATGTGTGAAGCCCACTTATGTGTAGTTTAATCTCAGTAGCCTATAAGTACAGCTGTTCTCAGGCCTTACTAGAGGAAATTTGTGAACAATACTGTATCATGAAGTCAAAGGGACAGGACACAGGCTGGAGATAAAGTTGTTTTGACGTCACAACTGCAAACCTATCAAGACCTGGCTGTCGGACTTCAGAGATCCACTGCTTAGGTCGTGTTCTCCACAAATGTGGCCTTAATGGAAGAGTGAATAGACAAAGATCATACGATTGGCAGTTTGCCATAAGGCATATAGGGGATATGGTAAGTACAGGATCCTCTAGTCGGATGAGACAAAGAATAAATAAAACATTAATTCCTGGGCGGCATCCAAAACATCGTATTGGGTAAAAAAATAAATTCCATAGCTATCTGACTACACAGTCCACAGATGGGGAAAACTGGCCATAGTTGAAACTTCGAGGAATGTTTGAAGAAAATCTGTTTAAGATGACTGAAGACTGGGACAAAGGTTCATATTCAAGCAGGACAATACCGTCTCTTCTTCCCCTGGTAAGGACGTACCCTAAAGATACTCAAAAACAACTATGTTCTACTTTGTATTGGCCTTTCGCAAATAAGCCCAATTAAATACATGTAGATATGATTGCAGCATGCAAAATGTTACAATTCAGTCAGTATAAAGGTTTCAGCGAGGCACTGCACACAATTGACTTTGCTTGGTTTTTTGTTTTGTTTTTTACAGACTTTCTGTATTTCAGTGACTCATTAAGCTTACATGTGTGGATTTGTTTACATATGAAGAAGTTGATTGCACAGAAATGGGGAGACTTTCTCTTTGCAGCAGGTTTGTGCTGCTGCTGGTCTGGACGTCAAAAGCGATACTAAATATAATATCTGTAAATTGGTCATCAGAATGCTTGCCACGTTCTATTGTGCCACCCACAATTACCCCAAAAGTGGATAATAAACGGATAAGAAATTGCAGATTGATTTAAGCTGTTGTCAGCCATTTGCTTCAGCTCCAAGCAAACTGGGAGAGTCATGTCCAATCATCAAAAACAAACTGATAGCTGTGTTTGGAAAAATTGTGCAGTAATGGAGATGGGTAAACAGTCTTTTTTGAAATTGAATGATCATTCGGGGCCTAATTTGAACCGATATTATATATATATATATATTTAGGGAGGCCCAACAAGAATAAATCAAATTATGCTGACCGGTTCAGTTCTGTCAGCCACATTGAGCTGAACTAGACACCTCCACCTACAGTATGTGGCGTATAGTAGCTGGATTAAATTGAACATAGCACAGAGTGAGCAAAGTATGTAATGTAAATTTTTTTACATTCAAGGGTTTCTAGGACAAGATGGAATACATTACATCTGCCGGTTGAGTGTGTCTACTTTTTTTGGGCAACTGCAATGAACCATTGAGAAAAGTGAATTACTCATGCAAGACTTTGCAGCATTTTCTCTCCTCATGTCTCCTTATCCCTTCTTGGAGTCTTTCTCTGCTTCCTTACCGTCTATCACACACAGTTCCAATTTATTTTTGAGCCCCAGCTCCCATTTCTCCCCTCAGCCTCCCTAACTCTCCATCCAGGATTCTCTAACCTGAATGTTTTACGTCTTCTAGCTCCCAGTTTTACTTGTCACCTCTATCTCAACCCCCGTCTTTGTCTGCCTCTTTCCTTCCTTGTAGTTCATTTGTTTTTTCCTCTTTGTGCCCTTGCATTTCTCCAGGGTCGCTTTCTTTCTTCTTTCCCTCCTGATTCTGTGCTCCAGACTTTCATATAACCATATCTGCTCCCTCTTCTCCCGCTCTCTTCTCTTGTTCTTTCTCTTCTTTTCTCTGTTTCTCTCTGGACATGAACCTCACACGCTGCTTATTGATTTCTGAAAGCAGCACAAACTGTACAGCTAAAGGGTAGCTGGGAAGTCTGCAGACACTTTGTGACACAAAGAAGTTAATGCATATAATCACAATGCAGATCAAGCATGAATAGCTGCAAATATGCAGGTTGTGTGATATTTAGATGGTTCTAATATGATTAACACCACACTTATGATGGAGAAAAACCAAATGAGAAAAGCCAGTACAACAGTGCCTGTAGATGGCAGAAGAGGGCTGTAAGGGAGCACAAAACGGCTTTCACAAACACATAAACATGTTATATGCAGGCACATAATCACTGCCATTCATGCAGTACATACTCCTATTAACACTCTCACGCATGCATTTTTTACAGCTTCCCCGCTAAGAATATTGCTCTGCCTGTGCAAAACTTCCCTCCAAGGAGTCAGGAAAGCCACATACATTGTTCCGAATCTATTAGAAAGCCCAAAGATCTCTCTGAAGCTGCACCCAGATTCAAAACAAATGACCTAGGAATCAGAAGAAAGAGTAATTTTATTATTTTTGACAAGACAGATGAGGAATGCAACTGACCGAAAAACAAGATTCCAAAATCAGATTTGCATATTTTCTGTGGGGCTGCTTTGAGTTTTGTTTCAAAACTCCATGAAAAAACTCCATTCTATAACATTGAATGGCTTGTGTGTGTCTGTGCTAAACTGCATCAAAATACTTGATTTAAAATACATTAAGCAAACTTTTTTTGTTGTTGTTGTGAAATGACAGTTACTTGGACAGCAAAATATTCATACAACTCTAGTGTAGCTATTTAGTTATTACTCTGCATAAACTCAAAGGCCCACCTCATCACAGTAAATTGAAATTTATTTCCATAATTATATTAAAAAGTGACACGTACATATGACATTATTGCATTCCAAGTGACATGTTTCAAACCCCTTATTTTAGTAATTAGGGCTAACAGTTCAGGGATTTTCAGAAAATGTACTATTACATAAGATCAACATTAGAATATAGAAAAAATACTGTGCTAATAATGGAAGACAGTTGTCCAGAAGGCAGCTATTGTCAACTTCCACAAGAGTAAGTAAAATACAAAACAGAACTGGCTGTTCAGAGGGTTGTATCTAAAGCAAATCTTGTGCACAACAAACTGACTGGCTTTATGGAGAGACTGACTCCATTTTCAGGCAGAACACCTGCGTAGCATTTAAGTTTTATGTTTTAATTTTAAATTGCTGAAATAAATCCATCGAATTTATTGAGTTGCACTTGTATATTTTTTTATTTCAGCTTTGGACATTCAGATTCATGACCAACTTGGTACTCAGTATAATGTACTAACAATGTATCTCTTTGGTATTTTAATTTTAATGTAGATTTGTAAAACTAATATTTCATCAGATGTAGATAAAGGATATAAGCATTTTCAATGATGTAGCAGCTTGGTAATTATCCATCATAGAAACAAAATTTATAATGTGACCAAAATTCCCCCTTCATCTGAACTGGACTGTTCAAAGACTCTACCAATTAACTAACAGCAGTCTTGGATGAAGAAGCCTCAAAATCAAGAACTGAACATTATCTAAAGTCTGAACACGACCTGTTTATCACCTCGGAGGGGAAAACCATATGCCGTGAAGCAGGAAAGGGATGATCTGAGATAGGATGAGAAGCAGTTGCCTTTTTTAAATGGTTAAAGTGAGGATCCTTACGGGCGAAAAATACAAACCCAGAGAGAACACTCATTGGTAGAAATCTGCTTCTGAACGGTCCAGCATCAGATTTGATAAATTACGCTGCAGGCATTTCTGTCTCTACTCATTGAAGTTGTTTTACATTTTAATACAGCGTTCCTTTCTACTTTCTCCTTCTTTAATAAGTTGAGAAAGGACATCTCATGAATTGAACACGTCTCGCCATGAAATTATTGACTGCAAAAGGAGCCGATGAAACATACTTGCGTGGTGTGACGTAGACCTGTCTGAACTTGTTTCCAATGATGAAACTGGAGGAGACAATTTGGTCATTTGTTTCTATATGCTGAAAAAAAAATATTTAAATCTATTTAAAGAATAGATGTATTGACTCAGTGTGGTTGACATTCAAAATGAACAGAAATAAGTTCTGCTCATTTGAACTGAACTTATTTTAATTCCTGAACAGATGAATGTAAAACAACTTTAAACAGGAACTAAATGTTCACAAAACATGCAATCTTCTTTTAAAGAAATTAGTTTTAAGAATATTGTGGTACAACAACTGAAATACAACAACGAAAGAACCGTAGGTGCACAATAGTTGTTTAAACAACTCGTTGGAACATAGAACATCCATGCAACAAGGAGAAAGGGGTGGTGGTACTGTGCAATTTCCCAGCATGCAGTATGCTTGGAAGTTGATTGGCCTGATGCTCAAACAAGTCTGATAAAAGGTAATCACATTGTTGAAGAATAATAATTTGGCACATTCTGGGTTGGGAAGCTGTCAGGTATGATTTGTTCGTGAGTATTTAAATTTGATTTTGATATGAAAGATAAGGTGAATAACCCAGGGCTGCACTGCTCTTAGTTATTTATAGTTTATGCAATACCAGCTTGCATCCATATAAAGATGGCTGTTGTCTAATAACTACATTTCACCTCATCTGCATTGACATCAAACAGGACTGTATCAGCAAAAGAGCCAACATTGCGTGTCTACCTTCATGAATATACAGAATATCATCATTCTGTAGTACAAATACTGATAGACTGATAGAATGACTTACCACCCATGATGGGATTTATTAAACCAGAATTAGGTGTTTTTGCGTATATATTTAGCATGTTAGGAAAACGGGTGCAAACTGGCAGTGTGATGAGAAGGGGACATTGATGCAATGATGGAAGACAATGCATGTCAAAATACTTGTTGGAAGATTTGAAAAATGGAAAATAATAATAAAAAAGAGCATAATTAGTCCAATAATACACAATAGTTCCCCTTTGAAAGGAGCTTCTTATTTGTCATGGATAAACACTTTATTTCATAAAACACAGAAAAGACAATGTGTTTCTTTGACATTCACTTTCACTTCTAGATTGAAATGGTCACATAGTGGCCATTTCTACCAAGATGAAGTCTCTCAGTAGAGAAAGGGTGTATTCATTTTTTTTTTTTTAACATGGTCACGCTCTTCTTTACAGGCTGTATTACTTTAACTTTTGAAGCAACATGTACCTTCAGATATCATATAAATAATCATGATGAGTCACAAAGGAAAACAATGCCAGGGCCAGTTTCTGGTCCCAGCCCGGCCCTGGTTACTGCAACAGTTTGGTTGACATTTACATAAATACAGATGTTTCTAGAAATGCATAAGGACAAATATGAAGCTTCTGCTTAAACTTCCATCAAACAAATCTCTAGAAACCTTAAACCTGAAGCATTAATTAAATTTAATTTACATAATCAAATGCTTGTGACTAGGTTACAGTAATTTACCAGAATAAATCAGTTACCCCAAGAAGATATTGCACTTTTAAAAAAAATGTATACAAGAAGGACCAAATTGGCTAATTGGGAATATTTTTAATTGCAAAACATTACCCTTTCTGTCTTGTTAACCAGATGTAGTAAAACTACATTTGGAAACATCATGACTAAGTGCAGGATAGCCCCACTGCAGCAGTGACAATTTACAGATCAATAAAATACAAAAAATTTAGTAGAAGTAGAAAAAGATGGCATTTATTGTATATCCTAAACATAATACAATTTCATTTTTCAATATTTATTAGCAGTACAGTTAGTTTTGGATTTTCTGCAATTAGATAAGATCATGCAATACATTATTCATACTCCAGATTATCATACTGTGAAATTTCTGACTCATGATTAGGTTGGGCACCAACACTGTTACTTAGGGGGTCAATCCACCTTAATCCGACCTTATATTGCACCAATATCAATTGATTAATTGATGCTTTAATTGATCCGATTGACGCGGTTGACCTTTGTGTGTGCGTTCGTGTGTTTTTAAAAAACTAATTTAGTCAGATTTGCACTAAAGTGAGCTCCGACTTGCACTGCGTTTCATAAAAATGTATTTCCAGCTGCAAATCTTAACAGTTTCCATACCTTGGTGTTAGGATGTTACTACAAAAAGACCCGCAGTCCATCCACATAAGTAAATGTAATCAGCAAAAGTTAATTTTCAAACTGATACTTCCGACCAATAGACCACGTGAATTTGTGCGGGAGCGGGGAGCTTACAGTATGAGGAGCTCTTGAAGGCAGCATCTCTGCACAGCGCCGGGCAGAGGGAAGAGACGCACCAAGCTGCTTCACCGGGAGACAGGAGCGATCCGAGCAGAGGAAAGGATGCGTCTCTCCTCTGATTTCTGACAAGAGCTTGGATTTTTGAAAAAATAATTTGACTGATTTTTTTCTCTGCAGAGAGAACTACACAGGGACTGTTTCGACGCAAAGAGCAAGCCAATGAATTTTGCCTTGTCTGGTAAGGATATGCCAAAAGGAGTCAGTGGAATAAGGGACTCGTGAGAATAACGAATTTCTCTTCTTTCAGGGGGAGAAGATAGACTTTTTTCCGCTACAGTTTGAGAGGAGAGAAGAGGGAGGAAAATAGGAAAAACGGAAGGGCTCACAGACGCATGAGACAAGAGACGGAGGAGGTAGAAGAGGATTAACCGATCAGGAAAGAAATAAAGAACAAGCATCTCTATTGATTTGTGACACATTGTAGTGGCAAACGATTCAGAGAAGCACAGAGGGGATTTTTTGTTTGACTTCTTTCTCATAGAGGAAAGGACACTGCAAAACGACACAGATGATCATTTTCAGAATGAAGATCGGACACTGGCTGTGGAAAGTGTGGATTTGAAGCTCCCCGTTACTTTTTTCGTGTTGAAATGGAACTGAAGGGAGTACATACATACTGACGATAGCCATCGAGAGCGCAGGTTGGAGAGACAACCTGTGCGCCCGTCCCTCCTGCCCGCTCTGCGTCTCTGCTCCCCCCCTCTCTCTCTCTCTGTGTGGATGTTCACTGAATTCATTTTTCGGATGTGAGGGATTTATCTAGTCTATGTTAGAAGGAGGAGGCAAAGAAAAACGCTTCTCTCTCTCGCTCTCCCTTTCACTCCCCCCGCTCTCTCTGTCCCCCCTCCGTTTTCTGGATGTGAAGCAGCATGCGGCCCGGTGAGAGCTTAGAGGGCTCGCGCTCGGCTCGCGGAAGATGTATTGATGCAAATAATCTCGCTAATAGCGTCACGGAACGCTGTCCTGCTCTCCCCTCGTCGAGGAGGAGGATGATGATGAAGAA
This sequence comes from Alfaro cultratus, assembly GCA_903066825.1. Lineage (NCBI taxonomy): Eukaryota > Metazoa > Chordata > Actinopteri > Cyprinodontiformes > Poeciliidae > Alfaro > Alfaro cultratus. The sequence continues at coordinate 21,245 of CAEFZX010027194.1, forward strand.
GAGGGTGACGACGAAGAAGAGAGGGATGAACGGGAGGATGACGGACGGAGGAATGAAGGCGATGCGCTATTTTCTCTGGACTCTTGTGCTGTTCTCGCTCTCTTCTCGCGCGCAAGGTAAGGAGGAAGAGGATGCGACACCCCCACAAACACACGCGCTCACATGTATGTGCGCGTGCTCAGCTCACTCGGTGACATGAACGTCCTCTTTCACTCGCACATTTATACTTTTTTTTTCTTGGGAGAGAAAGATGCTTCTTCTTCTGCCTCTTTATCTCCACGCGCGCCTGCGTGTGATTGTGTGTGTGAGGGTGTCTGCGTGCGCGCGGGGATGTCTGCGAGGTGTCGCGTGAATGTGTGTGTGGTGTGATGCGGGAAATCAGAAAGTGGCTCACAGGGAGGATGAGAAAAAGCGGCAACAGCCTCTTCCCCTCCTCCCTCTTTTCCTTCTTTCCTCGTTTTCTTCTCTTTCTCCCCCCTCTCTCCCTCTCTTTCTCTCTCTCTCCTTCCTCCCTCAATCCTTCTCTTCAATACAGCCATTGAGCCGGTAGCCAATAAATATTCTTGCGGTAGCTCTTGGGCTGTGGCAACGAACGTGAGTTGCTTATACCAAAGTGTGTGCGGGAGTTTTTGACTCTGTGTGTGTGTGTGTGTGCGTGTGTGTGTGTGTGTGTGTGTGTGTGAACGTGAGTTGTATATAGTGATGAGGCCTAAGCCTTACACAGCATTTTATTCCTAAATGTCCATCAACAAATCTCTTTTTAGTTACAAAAAGCTTTACGCAGTCAGTATATTAATCTTAGATCTCTGACTTCCATTTCCCTCACTTTACGTCCTTCAATTGAACATTATGTATGAACTTGAGTATTTAAATATTCAGTTATGCTCACTCTGTTTTGTTCTTGCCTTCTGGCTCACAGGTGTAGTTTATCTTCCACTTCTTCAAAAATGTCATTTGAGTAGCCATTTTTCATTGGTCGCTTCAGGAATGCTGTAGGGCTATCTAGCTGGTTTGAAGTCATTTTAATGTGATTATAAAAAACATTTTCTCACACTGAATGGGGCTTAGAGCAATGTGGTAGCTGCCCCTCCCCCACTTGTTTATGTGCCCTGCTGATCAACTGATGTAAAAATAAAAAAAATAAAAAAGTATGCTAGCTGATCTGGAGGAACTTTAATGTGTTTGGATTTTTTCAATGTAATCTTATAGACTGTGGCACAATAAGAAAAATTGGGAAATGTGTTTACAAAAATCCAACAAAAATAAAGGAATTTTAAGAGTCTGTAACCTTTGTAAACTCATGAAAATCCCAAAGTCCTTGTGTTTAAATCTGGTCTTCGCTTCAAATGTCAGTAAATGTTTTTCATTGTATAAAAGCCAAAATCATGGTACAAAAAACTAAAAAGAATGTCATCTGCTATGCACTGCCAGTCAGCTGGCAGAAAAAAAATAAAAAATAAAAAATCTGGCTCTAATTAAGTATTTCTGGTCATAAAGACCACAGCCAGTGTCTGGAAATCCAAGGTGTGCCACCCACCACTGCTAACAAAAATGTTGTTTGAAAATTACTTATGTAAATCTATTAGCACTATAACATTGAAACTGCCAATTGCAGATTGTTTACTTGATAACCTAAACGGCTAAAGTCAGTTACAGTTATATTGCAAAGAGTAGAACAGTAAAATGTTATACACTGCTCAATAAATGCATAAAATCTACCACTAAGTATATATTAATTCTGTTTTTAAGTCCATGTTTCAAAATCCAAAGTTTAGTGAATTGTTAGTTTAGTAGCTGTGGGAAAAGTATTGCCTTTTCTGTTTTAAATGGAGGCGGAGCATGCTTTAACATTTTTGAGTAAACCATCTATTTCGAACATGTGTCATCATTTAAGTAATGAGCGAAAATATCTCAACTGGTTGTTTCCCTTGTATTGTCCAGCCTTGATCCATTGAAGCTCTGAGTGAGATGAAAGATGTTTAGAGATTAATTCAGGCCAATGCATAGTTCTAAATTGAAGTTGTCACGGTAGATAAGAGTGTTCACTTTTAGTAAAAATTTTGATTTACATTATTTTTTGATTGCTTTGACTGAGAAGAACTGGGAAAAAACAATGTGTCCTACGTAGCCTTTCTGGACTTTGATTGGGTCTAAATAAGGAATTTGACTAGATTTCTGATGATCTGACCTGGCATATGCTCAGGTCTAAAAGCATCCCAGAGATGTATGCTCATTGGCCTCGAGGCTTCAGTCATGATTCATCAAGAAATTATGACCTGCCGGAATTTCGCTTTCCTATTTCCATTTAGATTGCCGTTCACCAGGTGGTGGACATCAACACAAACAAGAATATGCCTGACCAGAGAACATTGACATCCCCGTTAAGAGGAAAAAGAAAAGTAGCATGCAGAATGGGTTGATCAGAAACATGGAATATATGGATCGTTGGCTCCAGACCACCTGAGTTGCTGACCAAGGTCTTATTAAAGGTAGTGAAAAAGCTAAAGAAAATTAGTAATTTGTTTAGGTTATGTGTTTGAAAATACATAACTTAATTTAACAGGAATTAGAGACTCCTCACGTTTGTGGTATCATACCAGGTAACCACAGAGACCTGTTTTATGGGGGTGAGTTGACCCACAGAGAACATTCAGGACTTGGGAGATCAGACTGCTCTGCATATTAAATAATAATGCTTAAAGGAACAATATGCGCACTTAAGAATAGCCACAGTGTTCCTGACCAAATGTCCATATGTGATGAGTTGGAAGTGAGAACAAGACGAGCAAACACAAACATCAAATCTGAGCAAAGCACATGCATGCACACATTAGTGTCAGTTGACTTTTGTGGATGGAGAGCAACCAAGCTTTCACTGTGGAATCTGCAGAGGAAGATGAAGTGAAGAAACGAAACAAAAGGTAGTGTATTGACTCAATTTCTAAGTTAAGGTTTCGCTGCGAGAGGAAGGTTTTATGAATGTTAGGATTTCGGAAAACTGAGTGAAAAAGGAAGAAGAAAGGGAAGTGTGGAAGGCTATTGAGAACCATTTGTCACTGTAAAGTCTGTATGATCCTCCAGTGCTGGGAGATTGTGTGTAGGCTGACTGTGCAAAAAATACTATAGATTTCTAGAATGATTAAAGAAAGCAAGACAGGGAATGGCCACTGGAGACATACACATAATACACATTATATGTATGTATTCCATACACATTATGTGTATGGAATACACATAATGGAATATATTATGTGTATTCCATCACATAATGGCAGACTAATACATGGGTGTAAAAAACCTTTTTTCTTGGCGTTTCAAGAAGTTCTAGTTTTGTCAATTTATTCGGCAGATCTTGATGTGTGTTGGTATGAAATGTCTCATTTTAAATATTTTATGGCATAAGCCTAACATTGATCACATTGTCTGTGCAGTCCAGAATATACAATAATGTATATTATTTACGAAAGTTTTCAATTAAAATAACTTGTTGAAGTAAGCAAGTGAATGAAAAGTATATCGAAACTTAACAAAAACAAGTAATTAAACATGTTAAGTGTTCAGGGCATTGTGACATTTTAGAAACAAAAGCTTTAAAACACAGCAGGAAGATTAAAACCAGAAACGAGCCAAAAGCACTGTTCCGTTTTGGCTCTGGCTGGCATATTAGTCTGCTCTACCCGCCCATTGGCAGGTAAGCAATCACAGTATGAACCTTCATTTCTATTCTAAAAAAGCAATCTGGACTGTAAAGCAATGAGCAAGGTGTAATGGATTTACATGCTGCTGTAGCCTGTGGACAAAAAGTCCTTAATTTCATAACTTGCTTAACACATTTTACAGAAACACTTGGTACCATTTTCAAAGTAGGTGCACCTTTGTCATGATTCAGAGTTTTAATTAGGAAGTCTTTGTTCGCCTGTCTTTGTGCTGTAAAGTGAATCCAACGTAATTCTTGGGGAGAGATGATGAAATGTTTCATCAACCTTTTGCTATTGACCCTTTTTGTCTTGTTAAGCAAATGCTGCCCTTAATTATGAATCTGGTTTAACTTTGTGCCTTAAACAATTCTTTCCAAAGCTCTGAAAGGCTGCTGTATTTCAGTCCCATTCTGAAATACAGAATATCCTTCTTTCCTTTTTCTTTTTTTTTCAACAATTCTTTTTTGCTCTCACAGCACCTACCTTTTCCACCCCCACTATGCTCCTTTCTTCTGTCAAATTTGTCCTGTAGCTCCAGAGACTTAATTTACTCACCAAACATACCAAGTCACATGTGCACAGTGACACTAGAGGGGTAAAAACCAACGTGCATTACTTATTTCCTACAGTCTTCTCAATTCAAATGTATTCGGACTTGTGTTTAAGCTGTCAGATTTGAGATGAGAGCTGCGTTCTACCTCTCAACCTGTAGCTTTGCAGTAGATTTGTGTTTCAACACCATCTGTGAGATGCAATCTCATCAGAGTTTCACAGACGGTATATGAATCGTAACAGCCATTTTATCAGAAGATACACCTGATCATTCCTGTGTAATTATTAATCGAACCAACAGGTCTTCAGGTTTTTTTGTGTGGTTTTTTTTGTCTGTCGCCCATCTAGAGGGGCTTGCATGATTAGCAGACCCACCACACTGTTTGTGCAGACTACATGTTGTCATCAGCAGAGTAACTGACAGTCACCACTTCTCCTTGAGGTTAGACTCCCACATGTAAACTGAATTAAACCATAAAGATAAAAATACCTCATTTAATTTACATTGACAATCCATAGAAATGCAGTGCTGAGTTCCTACAACATGTCTAAATTGAAATTTATCACTTATTCTCCTTGTAGCTTCTGGTAATTCAGTGCTAGTCAAATTTTGCATCCAGGTGCTGAATATCAGAGCTTGATTGCAGTTGTGGACAGCTCTGGTCCTGATTATAAATCCTTGATTGATGATATTTATTTACAAGCCAGCAGTAATAAGTTATCCAAGTTAGTGACCAGTTCAGCATTTTGAGTAAACACACACTGCTCTCAGATATCCATAGAAATTCAACATACAGTTGAGACTGCTTGTTAGTGCTGCTCTTCAAGGTAACTTTTTTTTGTCTTTCTCCCTAACAGATGTATATTTGGACAATTAGCACACTGTGTACACTCTGAGTCTGGCGGGCACTCTGACACTGAGCATTAGCACAGCCCAGGCTCTCTAACACACAGTTAATCCTGTGGCTTATGGCTGGTTTCTCTGGGAGTGGAGATGTGTCTGTTGCAGAGTCAGCCTCTTGATCATAAAAATGCTTTGGAGAGACAGAGGGAACAGCGGGGAGAGCAGGGGAGAGGAGACTGGGGAAGTCAAGCAAGTCATGGTGGGGGCAGAGAGGAGGGCATAACACAAGTCAGTTAACATTTGGCTTTGATATTAGTACTCTTTCACCTCTGTCATCTCACATTTCTCTTGTCACTATTATTACTTCGTTCTGTACTGTTGCTCCACCCGTCCCTCCTGACTTGCATTCATCTAATCTCACATCTATACACTTAATTAGAAATTACCCCTTTATAACCTCTGCCTCCTCTACTCTGATACATATAAATGTAAAATTATTGCAAAATCAGACAGTAAGTAAAACTATGTACTGCTCCACATTTCACTAGGTCTAATTATCAAGACCTTTCTTTCTTTCTTTCTTTCTTTCCTTCTTTCTTTCTTTCCTTCTTTCCTTCTTTCCTTCTTTCCTTCTTTCCTTCTTTCTTTTGTGATTTCACCTGTTGCATTTTTCAATTTGATTTTCTGCTTAGTATTTTGTCTGTGATTAGTTTTTAGTGTTACAAAGCACACCTATTTGTCCCTTAGGCTCTAAAGAAACAGCTTCTTCAACAAATGCCAACTCTTATACTGTGTCTGTAATTGGTTTTGTGTTGTTTGGGCAGAAAGATTGCCTCTTTTAATCATATTGACTCTTTAGACAGCAAATTAAGATTTTTCATGAACAGCCACCAATTATCTGAAGATATTTTATCTCATTAATTTGTCATAAAGCAACAATGAAGCAGGCCACATTTGCATGACCATTAAATTGCTCATCGGTCGAAAGACCAATTGCCTTTTGCGGATGTGAAAAAGGATGACAGCGTAGGAAATGGCTGTAATTCATAAAGAGAGAATTCAATGTCCTCAGATGTGTGGGAAATGTATTGAACATTTTCTGTATAATTTAATCATAATCCTTTCTCCTATTGAACTAAGCAACACTCATTTTCCCAGGAATCTGTTTCTGATGATAAATGTTTACTGAAAGCCACTCCTGGGTTAATTTTGACCTCTTATAGCAAACTATTATGTGAAGCTGTTGTAGTTTTTGTTTTTTTTTATTCTGAAGTACTTCACCCGACATAAAACCTTAAGGTAAATATTCCACTTTTTCAGTTTAATTGTTCTGTGCTTTTCTTGGTTTTTCATGTTTTACATCTTTGTTCAAACTTATCAGAGCAGATGTTTATGTTTATGCAAAGTCAACCTTTTTGAGCTCTACATCGCATAATGTCATTCCCTCATCAAACACAAAATCATGTTCGAGAAATACTTGAATTTCATTTGGCAGCCTTTGAGTGGTGCCTTAATGCCTGCTCATACAATACACCTCCTAATTGCCCAAAGCTCTGCCTTGGAGCCTTTGGTAAGATAATTTTTTTGAGGAGTGGAAGTGTGAAGTACTCTGGAGGTGTGAAAGCACACATGCGCAGAACGCATGGCTGAAGGGTTTTGTCAAAACATGCACCGGCAGATAACAAAAACCATGGTGGATAGGATTGTGCTATGTGCGCTACTTAACCTTTTCAGTTTAACACAACTTCTGATAAATGAGCAGTGGGTTTATCAGTTACTGTTTTCTAAATGTGGTGAGATGGAAGCTAAGGTGTCTTAGTGGTCTCGTCTAAACGTGGAACTTTTCCCCGATCAACATCCAAAAATACTGACTGTTTCCAGACGACGGTCGTGTCTTATAGGTTCTGATGATCTTGTGACAACAGGTTGCTACTCTTTAAGTGTTTCCCAACAAAGGAAAGAAAGGGCTGTCTGAGTTACAGGTGTGATGTTTTGAGCTGTTATGCACCAGCACAGATGATTTTTTCATTTACCTTTTATGAAGAAAAGCAGGTTTTGTGTTTGATGTTAAAGAAGACAGCTTTGATCCTGATAAGTTCTGGGTACAGGAAAGTAATAGAAGGATTTGTCCCAAGCATGAAAGACCCATCCCCTGCTGTTTTCTTGACAGTACTAAGACTAGCTGACCAATCTTATGACAAAACTTGTGTAATGTAAAAGAAAAGAGAGCTGAGGAGCACATCATAAAACCGTCCCTTATATTTGCTGACCAGCATTTTTCATGTTTCTATTAATATACCCAACATATGAGGTAGAAAGGCTTCTTTGCCATCATCCTAATTTTAAACTCTTACTCACTTTTGGTATTATGACATATCTATTGACTTTTCTCAATATTTAAAGGTGACCTTACCTTCTATTAACTTATTTTAATGCTCTGCAAGTGCCTTTAGGTGGACAAAAAATATTACTAAAATGAATCTGTTATGCTGAGGACAATTTCATTGTCATATGATGAATTGCTCTAAGTATTTTCTACAGTGAAGTCAAAGCATCTGCATAGTGCAACAAGAGCTGAAGTACTATAATATGTCTTTCATTGCTGTAACATTTACATAGCTCTTTTTTCACAGAAGTCAAACAAATGGGGCAAATATGATATGAGTTGTGTCAAATTATACTATTGTATCAAAGATGACTGTTAGGTTAATTGTTCTCTCCAAACTGACCTTAGGTGTGTGTGCATGATTGTATGACGTGTGTGTGTCCGTTACTGGCATCCTGTTCAGGGTATACTCCGCTTCTCACCCAATGACCTTAGTCTTAGTCTCTGCAAAGAAAAGGAAGTATAGACAATGGATGGATGGATCAAATTTGTTGGAAGTTAACAGTGGAGTGACATTTACTTGAAACTTATTTTCAGTTGAATGGCAGTTTAACAGTTTATTCATAATGACTTTTAAAGTAGTTTTATTCCGCATGATATATGTATTCATTTTTGTTTTCTTCTGTGTTGATGCTTTTCTATTAAGTACTTTAGGGTTTTCTGATTTGTCAAAGGTGCTATATCAATAAAATTTACTTATGTATTCCTTTGTCACTGAAATGTGATTTAGACATGCAATGGCGTGGTAGGGGGATTAAAGTTCTGTAGATTTGACAAATCCATATGATATTTTATATTTCATCTTTCTAATCCTCTTTCCATGAGAACCCTTTTTACTTGTCTCTAACCTCCTGCTGGAGACCTCGTCTTGTGATGAATTTGTAATCGCCCTTTTTTATCTCACTTTTGTCATCTTTTCTCCACTACACATGCCTCGTTCCACCATTTCTGAATATCTGTGTTTGTGAAAAGTATCCACTGTAAAATACTCTGAGGGCACAGGTTAGTTTATCTCTCTTGTGAGCTATTTTTTCCTCCTGTAGCCGGGAACACTTCTAATTCTTGCACTACCTAAATGGGGACTGTTTTAAAAATATGCCTTTTTGAATTTTGTAATTTGCCTTGTATAATTTCAGGAATATGGGCTTTCGCATATTGAACTGTCTCGGCTATCAACAGGCTTGTTAAATAGAAAGAGGGGTTCATTTTGCCTCGCAAATTAGAGCAAAGAGAGAAACACTCGGCTGTAAGAGGGCCCAGAAGCTCCATAGCAAGTTTGAGTTTTTCCTCTGAGTTTTATGAAAATTAGTTTTCAGAATGTTGTCATAAGTGTAACAATTTAATAAAAACTCAATCCAGAAAGACTGAAAGCTTATTTCATGCATGATCCAAATGTAATTTTATTGCAATGTAATGAAAAGTTATATTTCTCTTTCTTTAGTTTTTTTCATCTTGATAAATAGATTGTGGTATGGTCATTTCTATGAATACAAAATAAAATTCAATGGCAATTCCTATAGCATACTTGAAGGAATCTAATATCAGGGTTTTCTGAAAGGCCAATCAAATTTAAGAAAACCAGGGGTTCCTGACCATCAGAAGGTGTTGTTTTACAGAAATGAGATTCCCTCAGAAACTCAACGCCTTGCATCTCCTTGACACACACACAAAATGTCTTCCATTGCCTCTTCATTATTTCAGGGATGATTAAAAGTAGACGTGGCGTGTGCATGCTGAGCAAGTAAACTCTGTGTGCACACGCCCTCACACATGCACACACACTAAAACTTATTAAGGAATAAATATAATCTGGGCACACCAAGATAGCATGTGTTACCCTGAGGGTGTGGCCACAAACTCTCACAACACACACTCGCATGCTCAGGGACAGCAGACATGTACACACACACAGAGCCTCTGTCTCTGATGCACTACGAGAAAGGCAGATGAGAAATTAACAAAGACAGGGAGTCTCCTCACCAGCTGGTACCCTGTTTTGTGTGTAAGGTGTTAGTCGTGTGCTGAAATAACTGTCACAACTCTTATAGGGAAAGGTATTTCTTTACATATGAAAAGGCTGGATATAAATTTGGAAAAATACTCACAGGAGGGAGTTGGATTGCTGGTCATGTGAACAGCTAAGTCGGTCAAAGGTTCACTCCCTTGTGACAGCCAGATCTGTCCCTGTCAGCCTGTCCTTGTGGTGGATACAGATGCCCTCAATGACTGTTTTCCTGCTCTGTGGGAGGAATACGACTGATATAAAATATGAATACAAATCAAGGAAGATGGGAAAACACTACCATTGGCAACAGCTTTGATAATGCAAATAGTGACATAGTTTATTGAAGTATTGATCTGTATTTGCAAGTTGCAATGTCCAAGTTCTGAACCATAAAATCAAATGGATTTTATAGTTTAATTCTGGTTTTTAAACTCCAAAGTCAGGGATTCACCTTCAGTTTATTATCCAATATGGCTGTAGCATACATAAAACGCTAAGTTGGAGGGGAAAGGGATTATTTCATATGTCTTATGGTTCCTATTGCATTAATTCAGTGAAATTTAATAGTGTGAGATATCTATTAATGGTGTCTGAATATAATCCCACCAGCCATGTCAGTGTCCTGCTCCAGGCAATGTCTACTGATCATATCCGCGGTCCTCAAAAACATACCTGGAGTGTTGCTTTGATTCTTTAATGCATAGTTATAAATCTTTGAATCTTCCATTTCAGCTATTCAAGGGTGCCTAAATGCTTGCTGTCACAAAACGCTTCCACAAAGTTCCTCATTTGGAACTGCAGTCTTGAGCCGACCTTCCGCCTCTCAGTGCTCCCCTACCCCACACCTCACCCATGCACCTCCTCCCCAGACTAGCAGCAGCAGCTTCTGGCGAACATCTTGTGCAACTGCTCATACCTGGTTACAGTACACTGAATCCACGCTAAATTATCATAGAGACATAAAGTAGAGTAAAACTATCCATGCTTGAATTTGACTCTACCTTGAACAAACTCCCAAACATAGAAACATTGCAGCACCCTCAGTGTTGGCCAGCAAGTTGCTGCATGTGCAATTTGATTATAAATATTTTTTCTAAAATCCTGGTTTCCTTTCTTTCACACAACTCTCAAAACTGTATTTGCAACCATTAGAGTAGATAAAATAGAAATGCATTGTAACTGGCTTGTATTGCCAGTAGACTGGTTATCCAAGAACTAACTTTTTAGAAAAAAGTCAAATGCAATCCAAAATTTGAAAGAAAGATACTTACAAAAGCAGACAAAATTATTTCAAGTAAAAGTTTAGATTAGGTCACACTTAAATGTACCTTGCCTTTTATTTAACCTAGTTTTTGTAAAGCAACTACCAGCTTCCTGACTGCCTCACATTTTATCCATGCTGGATATAATAGGAGTGATTTAGCATACATCAATCATGACATGATTTTTAAATTTTTTTTTATTGTATTCTCAATACAGGATTGGCTAATGATACCAGTATGGTCTTAATGAATGGACATGATGAATGTATTTTTAGCGTATACACTTATAGGTAACAATGTGTAAAAGATGAGCCAGATAATCCTCATGAATGTGATACAAAGCTTTAATTAATCGCAAAAGTAATGATGGGCTATTTCCATGCACGATGATATTAGCATGGCTTTTTAATTTGTGATGTTAATTTAACTTGCAATTAACTTTTAGTTCAGATTCATCATCCAGCAATTCAAAAAGCTATTAGTTGGACAGGTTGGAAGGTAATTGTTTTAATGGGTTATGCTCGTTTGCTAATGTAGTTTGAACAGGTTCTTTTTTGTACTCACAGGTTGCTCTAATACTGTGCAATAATAGTCATCTTGTGTTTGCATGAAATGAGACATGATCCATGGTAACATGGGCAGATCCATGGTGCCAGCAAGTTTAAGACTCTGTGTATTTGAAAGTGATTTTATGACATAATGATTTTATGTGATGCTCTCTGTTGTATTTTTTTTTATGTGGATGAAAAACATTAGTTACTGCGACTGTTGCAGCTGTCATTCCCATTTTAGACGATGCTCACTTTTGTGTTTATTAAAAGAATTATCAACATATGTTGGCAAGAAGGTAAACAACAGAGGAAACAGCTGAAATATTACAGTCTACTTTTGTTGACACTAAAATGCTTTATTCCTATGTATGTATTTCCTATAATAGAGCCTATGTGAAAACACAAAAGGGAATTGAAGCACATTTTTTAAATTTTACATATTATAAACCTTAACTGCATGTTATATCTTTGAGTGAAACAAAGTAATTTCAGGCAGAAATTGCATTTTAAGGTCAATTGGGCAGGAAATTGACCTAAATCACTTTTTGGCAGAAAAAAGCTCACCTATTTTTTTGGTGTGACACAGAATAAATTCTACCATACAGTGCATGTACACTGCAGACCTGTGTTTTAAATTTCTGAATTTAACAAAATTAATAGAACCCCACTGTAGAAAGAAAAAAAAAAAGTATCAATCTGCTGGAGAGTACCCACAAAGGCAGAGGGAGAATGTGCAAACTCTTTGCAGAAAGAACCCAGGACTATCTTGCTGCATGGCAATTGTGCTACCAAAAGTAAAAAAAAAAAAAAAGTTTGTTATTTTTAAAGTAACTTATATAAAATTACTGAGGTCATGCTACTGCACTGAAGATACATTTCACATTTAAGAGTTTTTTTCACCTGGGTTATCAGATTTGTCTTGTGTGAGTCTCTGTATTGATTTAAAGGGGTAACAGAGGAAATGGGTTTTTATAAAACCCCTATTAGTCTGTAGTTATTTTTATGCAAGTTAAACTGCTGAGATTCATAAAAAATGCAGCTGTTTTTTTAACGAATACAAATGTGTAACATAATCTGTGTCAGAGAAGGTGTACAGAAACATCACAGTAGAGCCTGGTCCCTAAAGGGACTTATTAGCAGGCAGTGAGAATTGTTTAGCTTTTATCTCTTTAAACCATCATTGTTGTGTTTATGAAAACATAATTTGAAAATAGATGTACAGATATTTAAAAAGACCCAAGACAATGCTGAGTGGATAGAACTATCAATGAACCTAAGCACACTCACTGTTGTTAGATGCAACAATTTCCTCTCCCCAACTTTCCCACATTTGTATTAGCATAATTTATAGATGGAGGTGTTTATGTATTTTTTAACTTTGAGGAAGGGGAATTGGTGTGGTTAATCTTTTAAGAAGGATTGGGTAACAAAGCATTCAAATCATCCCCCCACCTACCGCCCACCGCCAAACTCCCACCCCATCATAAAAAATGCTCAACAGAGCACACATGGTATCTAGAAGACACGGAAAGGAAAGCGACAGCGGGTGTTTTGTGTGGTGGTTTGCGTTTAGACCTGGTGTGTGATGACAGTTGTGCCCGTGTTGCCCTAAACCTCATAGAAACAAGGCTGTCAACGCACATCATATACACCATGGTATCTGAGCACACAAACAAAACCCTCCCCACCTCCTCACCTCATGCTGCTGTGCTCATTGTTGTAGCATATTGACTTTATTAGTGCTATTAAATAACTGTTTCCTGCTCCAAACCACATTTATAACAATATTGATTAATATCTTTCCTAGCAAGGATTTGAATCCTCATTATCGCACTAATGATACTGTATTAATGGATAATCATTAAGTTGCATTTGCATGCATAAGCTGCCTCACCTTTTTCCCAATCTCTCATTGGCGTCTCGGAGCTCTGCAGGTGATGCATTCCTTCCTGTATAATGATGTATTTCCTCTCAGAATCTTGCGCCTTGGGAGCTTTTTTGTACTGTTGTTCAGTCTGTCTATGGCTGTGTGTGTCTCCTTGTGCAGGAGAAGCTTTCTTATCTGTGTGTGTGTGTGTGCATGCACGTGTGCATGCAAGTGCTTGTCGGATTTATTCCCAAAGAAGACTCATTTCCCCAGCAGGCCCTGTCAGGCTGTTTCTGGGCGCACTCGGTTCACAGCTGGAGGCAACTGCTGTCACCTGCTTACCTAACATCTCTCCTCTGCTCAACTCTCTTCTCTTTCCCCCAATTTTTTATTACTTACCTTTATGCCTGTCATAAGGCAAATGCTTTATTCTTCCTCACACAATACTCTGATTCTTTTTAGGGCAGATTTTTTATTTTTTTTTTCTATGAACAAGTAAACCGAAAGCAAACTGATCCTTTATAGTCGGCAGTAAAATTCCTCCAAAGAGACTGCAAAGCCAAACGATTGCAGTGGGAGTCGAAGTACTTTTTTGTACAGCATTATTCAGCACAAGTCTTCCCTAAAACTAGAATTTTTAAAAGCTGTCATGCTTCAGTGGCCTTCAGCATGCCCAAAAAAAGGATGGTTCAGCAGGCCAAAACCAAGAAAGCAGGGACTGTTGCTAGCATTTGCCCCCTGCAAAATCAAACAGTCATTCAACTCGTGTTTACTAAAACACTACCATTCAAATTAGACATTTGCAGTGTGGAAGTGCTGTTAGCATAATTTGCATGGAAGTGTAGTGTACTGTTGAAAACAGATATTTACAGTGATTAGAAAGGCAATTTTTTTTTCCTCACTCTGAAGTTAAATCTGTCCAAATCTTTCTTGTTTTAGGTTAGTTAGAATTACAAAAAATATTTAAATGTTTCACGTACTAGACAACTTAGCCAGAAATATTATTTTTCTTTATTTTTTGTAACTTTCCTCAAATTCAAAAGTTTACATACATTTGGTCAGTATCAAGTATAATGGTCTTTTAAACTGTTGACTTAGGTCAGACATTTTTGGTTTCCTCTCAATAGTTAGTCACAATAGTTTGCTGCACTTCTGGCCCATTCCTCCTGACAGCAATCTGTTTTTTCATATTTCTTTTGAAGAAAAGATTTCTTCTTTGCTGAGTGACATTTCAACTCAGATAGGTAGAGGACAGTTTGACTGTGGATAATTGCACTGTCTTACCAGCTACAGCCAGCATCTCCACAAGGTCCTTGACTTTTTCTGGCGTCTATCTACACACATTGGACCAAAGTTTATTAATCTCTTAGACACCAAACCTGTTTCTTTTCTGAGCATTATGATGGTGAGACATTCCCATCATCTCTATACTTTTATATAAGTATTTGAACAGATGAACACGGCCCCTTCAAGCATGAGCAAATTGTTCCCAAGGATGAGCCAGACTTGTGCAGCTATGCAATTCTCTTCCTTACATCTTAGCTGATTTCTTTTGACTTTACCATTGTGTCAAATAAAAAAAGAGTGTGTTTCAGGTGTGGCCTTAAAATACATCCACCAGTGAGCCTCCAAATAACTCAAAGATGTAAGTTAAGCTATCAGAAGTTTGTGGAGGGAAACCAAGAAGGTTTGAATTTTGCATGACTGAAGTCATACATTTTAGAACAGTTATCCCTGATACTGCCCAAATGTATGTAAACTTTTGGATTCAAGGAAAGCTACAAAAAAAAATCTTTAAAAGACATCTAAGTGTTCTGGCATTTAGCTAATGGAAACAATTTTGGTAATTCTAGCTAACCTAAAACAAGAAAAGTTTGGATTGCCTTTGTGTCTTTTTATTTAGTGTATGTAAATATCTGGTTTCAACAGTACATGCACAGCACACTATGTCCTGATCACATAAAAGGAAAAAAAGAAATTCACTGCAGGGTGTTGGTGTGGACAACATTAAACGTATTAATCTCTGACCCTGGCCTTCTGTTTCTTTCACACACAGGTCCTACATACTCAGCATTACTGACTCAGGCAGACAGCAGATGCTTCACTGCATGACTACAGCCGTATACATCCTACCATTCTGTCATCGCCACATGTTGTATAAATTGGCCCTAGGCTGTTTCTCACCTTTGTAGTTTAGTGCTTGACCATTATAGATTTTCCAATTGCTGCAGATTTTTACTTGGACAGCAGAGCTCTGTGATACAGGATATCCAGCTTTTTATTGTGGACTGTGTGTAAGTTCATGCTTCACAGGAATTGGCTCAAAGTTCAGCTCACACAGATTAAAACTGAAATAATTTATGTTCTGAGGTGAGTTGACAGCACTAGCATTGTCTAGCTCCTGTTCTACTTTCTTCTTATTGTCTGTATTCATATACTGTATAAACTGACAGGGTTTACAATAAAACTGCTCTCATTCATATATATTTATGATGTGACTAGAAGGCAAATAAAGTCTACCGTTCTGATTGAAACTCTCGTTTAAGAAGACATTTTAATTGCATGTTCTATAAAAGCAGCACAAGCTCTATGCTTTCTTTTAATAAAATCCTATTTTGTGTTTTATGCAAAACATAGATTCTGGGCTTGTGCATAGTAAAAATAAAGCAAATCAAAAGATATTACAGTTTTACATTAATGGTCAATATTTCTTGGCAGCAAATGTCTTCAAATGAAGCAATGTTATTATAGTAGCATGATTTAACACTGATAAAAATAGAAAAATCTCATATTTGATTAGAGTGCATTTTTCAGCAGTGGGCTGAGGGGTTGCATCTATCAAATATAGAGTAAAAAATAAATGTTCTCATTGGCCCCCTAACAAATCTTAGAAAATAATTCTCTTAAAGAATGTTTTCAAATTCAGATGAGCTATTATTGGACACAGGCCTACTTCATTTAGTCACTCGTCAAAATGGGAACTGTTAGAGAATTTACCATGGAAGTACAACAGCATTGTGCTGATCTTCAGTATTCAGGAGACAGCTATTTGACTAAATCTACAATTAAAACAGTAAAGTTGTAAACAACTGAAACGCTGACAAAAAAGACTGTACAATTACCTATGTTTATCTGTCAGAACAATGTACCACAAAATCTTAATAATTGCATTTTATTTCAAAGCATTTGTAAACATTTTTACTACTGGTGTGGTTAATGTGGAGGACACAATATCTGCACCACCGCAGACAAGAGACCTTTGTGTATAGGGGTGAAGGCAACTAATTAGTAAATAAAAACACTCAATGTAAAATTAGGCACCCCAAGATTATTTTTATGTTTCTATTATTTTTTCATTGTAATAAATCCTTTAGTTGTTTCAGTTGTTCGGTGCGATTCCACATACAACCGCAAGGGGGCGCCTTTGACATTGGTGGCATAGAGAAGGTTGGGCACACAGAAGAAGAATAAACCTTCCTGTTGGATGCTAATAGAAGCTCAATGTGTGTCTCTCATCTTTTCTATATCAGAGGTCAGTAAAAATGTATTTTGATGCATGTGTATTAGTGTGATTTAAAAGTTTAAGAGATTATTGAATCGAGAGTCAAGTAATGAGCCACTTTATTCAGTTTCTGATTAGTATTATGTAGAAAATGGAACACATTTCCGGAGACTTGTTAACGCTAATGCTAGCAGACTGTCCATGGATGTTAAGCTAGCTGAGAAACAGCTGAAAGACGACTGAATTTGCACTTTTTGTAACGGTTTTCACACAATAGACTTGTTTTGGTGTCTTTATTTGTATAATGGACATTTCTTTATGGGTTATTGCAAAAACCAGAGAAACCATACTGTTATGACATTCATTGAGAAAGTGGCTGCTTATGTGTGAAGCTTAGTAAAGAGACACAGCATTAAAGGAGCACTACACCTTTTTTCAGTTTTGTAGTTAGTCGTTTTTTTGTCTAAGAGATAAAATATGGTAATTTTGTTAAAACAATGGATACAGTTAAAAACTAAAAGTTTTAAATATTAAAGTATATTTTATTAGCGCAGAGTAAAAGTTTAAAAAACTATAGTTAAAAGCAAATTCATAGATTTTTTGATAGTTAAAAATACAAAAGGTCTGATAAAAAAGTGACAAGGTGTTAACTAAAAAAACAAATATGATTTACAGAAATAAGCTGTCATTTGATCAAATTCATAATGTTAAATGTAGTATGTTAAAATAAATCTTTTTTGGTTTGACGGGATATATATTATGGCCATTTGTGATGTACTGAATCTAAGGACTATCTATTGTAGTTGCTCATTGATACCTGAAGTATTATATATGGAGTATGTTCATTACATAGAAGAAGAATAAACCTTCCTGTTAGATGCTAATTGAAGCTCAAACGTGTATCTCATCTTTTCTATCACAGTGTCACACATTGAGAGACCAAAATGACTACGTCCAAGGTTGCCAGGTAAAATTTGGTTATATCCAATTCCTGTTTCTGTATAATGAAAATAAAGTTACAAATCTCAGAATTGCGATCCCGAAGTGTAAGCTATGTTGACTAAACCTGTCTAATCTGTTTCCAAACGATCACATTATAGGTTTTATGTTTCATATTACATGTTTCAACCAAAAGTTTCACTATAGCAAATAAAATAACTCTTGAATTATAAAAATTGTAACTTCCCTCAATGCATAGAAGTGTTTTGTTTTCTAGTGTCATAACAGTTTATCTAAAGTCCATAGTCTGTTTTAAAGAAGATAAATATTTTCTGTCCAGTAAGCTTCCTGTGTTATACTTTTCTTGCTGTTTTTTAGCATTCCTACTCTTTTTCATGGACTTGTCAAAATTATAAGGTTGTATTAAGTTGATTAAATGCACATCAAATAACAAAATCAACAGAAACCCTAACAGTTTTTAGTGCCATTCTCCTTTAGATGTATTTTTAAATTACATCAAGTTTTTTCTCCTTCAAATAAGACTCAGCAATGACTCTTATAAGGAGGAAATTTCTTAAACTATAAATTCCACTAAAGACATCTAAAAAAAAAAAAAGAAATTTCACAAAATAACTCAAACATAATGGTATTTATCTAATTCAATGTCAGTTCATAAAAAATGTTGTCCTAAAAGGATAACAAATATTTTTACCATGACTGTTTTTGTTGTTGGCATTTTGTAGGGTTAGCATGACTTGCTTTAATAAAACCTCAGTCTTGAGCTAAATGAGGCAGCCTTTCACTGCGTTAAAGAACAAACAAAGGAGCTCTGCTGTAGTATGTTAACCTTCCTGTTACCCGATGAAAGTCTTGGTCACTCTGCATAAACTACGTCATAGAAATAAAAAAAAAAAAAAATTTGTGCTTCCTCTGAGTTGATTTTAAACGCCTCTTGGACAAAGAATAATTTGGTACTAAAGAGACGCTTCAGTTTACAAAATGATTTCTTCATGATCTTTGCCACAGCAGTCTCCTGGTGGTAATTAAGTCTGTTTTCCAACAAACAATGGAGGCAAAAGACTGTTCCAAAGAGCACTGAACATCCAAACACTTGATAGAGGATGACTTGAAATGAGTTACTGAGATCAAAAGAAACAGAACGATAAAAGTCAAAAAAAGGGACCGAAAGATAAAAGGTACTGAGTCACTGTATCAGACTAGTGCCTTTTACAGAACAGGAGTCAACAGAATTACAATCCTGCCAGCCAACAGGAGCACTGGTCTGCACATATGTCTCAAAGGTCACTGTGATCAAATTTCTACAAAGGAAAGAAATTCAAGCACTCCAAAGAACATCATCAAAGACACAATGGAAATACCGTATTTTCCGGACTATAAGTCGCAGTTTTTTTCATAGTTTGGCAGGGGGTGCGACTAATACTCCGGAGCGACTTATGTGTGGAAATTAACATATTATTATATCATATCACATGTTATTTTCACACTAAACCGCAAGAGGGCGCTCTAGGCCTGTGTTATTCTACCTTCGGA
>CAEFZX010027195.1:0-50806 GCA_903066825.1 Alfaro cultratus
ATGGCTGATTGCTGTTGGCAGGAAAGATCTTTTGTAGCAGTCTGTGTTACAGCAAATTTGAAGAAGCCTCTGACTGATGATACTATGGTTTTTCAAGACAGTCTCATGAAGAGGATGGTCAGAGTTGCCCATAATTTTCTTCCATCATTTCTGTCTTCTAAAAAAAGGGAATATACACAGTAAAAATGCCAGTGTTAAAATCTTGTAGCGTTAAATAAAAAGTGTGAGTGTTGTTTTAACATCACAGTTTTAAAATAACACGCTAGAGGGAACGCTAACGAGAGAGTGAAAATAATCCCTCCATGTCCCCTTGCGCCCGTTTGACTGTCCCATTCCTTGGGGTTAGAAAGCACAATTGTCCCTCGCAGCTTCCCGTACATAATCTGCTGTTTTGTTGACACTTTTCTCCATCAGCTGACTCCCCGCTGAGAGACGATGAGCAGCTTGGCACATACTGACCTCCTCGGCTTCATTTTCTCCGGCGAACAATCGGCAGATTTCAGGAAGCCTCTCTTTCATGCTGAGGAGAGCAGCAGCTGAGAATGACCGCTGTTTGCCACCGAGTCACTGACCATTAGCCGGCTAGCAGCTTTAGCTCCCAGCTAACATCCACCTTCTGTAACCCGATGTTTGGAGAAGTCATGGAGGGCATTTTATACAAGTGGACTAATTACATGACAGGTAAGAACTCTGGCTAATATGTTTTTTAATGTAATTTGATTTCAGACCATTTTTATTTTATTTTATTCTTTTGCTAATGTTAATTGTGTTGCAAATTTTCCTTTAAAACTCTTAAGCAGCTAACTTTAATGAATTCCTGTTAAGTGATGCAGAAACACATAATATAAACAATATAACCTCGAATGAATAAATATGGAGATATTTATAATAATTTAGCAATGCCTTTAAGCGTAAATGTTTAAATAATGTAGGTAAAAATGACAGGTAAACGGTTTCTATTTACCTACATAAAGTTGTTCAGTTCATTCAGTATTGCTGCATAATAAATCTATTTTTCACAATTCTGTGTGTCTCTAAATATTAAAGTTAAAAATAAAAAATTTCTATCAAATCTTTTTGTCTTTTTTAGCCACACTAACTGTCTAGTTGAGAAATATTAATTAAAAAAATGAACAGCTGACAGTTGGAAGGACTTGAAGTTTACATGAAACACAAATAGTTGGTGATAATTACTCATGCTATTTTAGTACAATTTAGTCACTACGGTTAAAAATAATATTTAAAAAACTGTCTTTATTTAGTTGCTTAATAAATATTTTTTAATATTTAATGTTCATTGGGTTCTGTTAATTGTTCCTGTAACAGTTTATTAATGTTCACCCATATACAGGTCTTATACTACAATGCAGTTACTTAATAATTCGGTAAGATAAAAATAACAATTTTTTTTTTTTTAAATCACATTAACTGAATTTAAGTGTGTTCCTGAATGAACCTGTGCTATAAATTACAGGACATGATTCAGACAGATGTGATTCTTAGTGAACCAAATCTGTTTTTAATAGAAACACAAACAGCAGCAGATCACTACTGAGTTCTGTTCTGTTACAGGAAACAAAGACTGATCCCAGGACTGGGACGTGAGGAGTTCAGTATTTAACCTTTATGATGGCAGCATAACTTATCTATTAATAATAATGGTGGATAATGAGACCGGGTTTCCACACCCTGATCTACAGGACATGATTATCTGTAGGTTTTTGAAGTTTTTTCTTTTTGTTTTTGCTGCTACAAAAAAAGAAAAGTTATCTAAAGCAGTAAGTTGTCAGCAGCTTGTCAGGTTGTGTGCTGCAGCAGGTAAACATCTTCAACATGCTAAGCATTCTGGCCCAGGGAACAGGTTGAATGAACTCTGTCATCTGGAAATTCTGTAAGTGTTGTGATTTGTTGATTTTTCATTATTGCATTATACTTTCAAATTCTGACTCATGTGACAACTTGGTGATTCTGAGAGAAACACATACAACAACAATGTCAAAGTGCTGAAGTTGTGTTGCTTATGTTATATTGATGAAGGTAATGGTGCTAATCCTGCCAGAGAAGACAAGGGTGGAAGATTTTCCTTCAAGTTGAAAACTAATTTCCCTTGAGGATAACAGTTCACACTTTGTCCACAGATAGAATGTTAGCAATGTAAACGTTAGCATTTGTATAGCTTGTCACCGGCTTAGTGAGGTTTGAGTAACAGCTTTTATATAATAAGGGCTTAAAGCTGAGAAGCATGAAGCTGCACTGGAAAAACAAATGGTAATGTTGAGCAAATATGAACAGTATTATATCAGTTCCAATCACCAAAGCAGATGTAAATCTGTCTGTAAAAACTATTGACTGAGGTTTATTTTTGTCCCTTTGTAAGTATTCACACCACTTGAACTTTTCCACATTTTGCTGTATTAAATCCACCAACTTCAATGTAATTTGGGTGACTTTATACGATAGACTAAAGAGCATAGTTGTCAAGTGGATGAACATTGTGGCATTGTTACATTTTAGTAGAGATAGAAATCTGAAAAGTGTGGTGTGCTACTGCTGAGTCAGTGCTTTGTAGAGTTACATTTAGTTTTCACTCCAGCTGTGAGTTTGTTATGGTTTGTCTCTAGCAGCTTTTCTTTGGAAAATGTGAATGTTCACTGATATCAGCCACAGTGATTGGAGAACATTAGTGAAGATCTTGCTACAAAATTCGCAACCAGATGTTGGTCAGAACTTTGACTGGACCATGCTGTTGTATGTCGGGTGTGTGTTGTAAAATGGTTCAAATCCAGCCAGGCTTGTGTTTGCAAGAGGCCAAAATGTGAAAAGGTTCAGAGTCCATTCTTCAGGACGCTGTGTTTTCTGAATAAATTCAGTTTTCTAACACAGATTCCAGATCTCCGATTCAGAGAGTTGTTAGGACTATGGGAGAAATTTAACATCCATGCACCCATTTGGGAATTTTCCTGATTTTCTGTCATCTAGAATAAACAGTTTGGTTATAAAACAGTCTGTTTCAGATAAGCTTCTTCTTCCATTGAGCAATAGCAATGGTAGATTGTCAGGTTTTACAAGATCAGGTGGATTTTTTTTTCTTCAAAACTAATCTGCTACCGATCCCTGTGCCGTTCCTGTATAAGTATATGTAATGTTTTGGTTTTTTTACTGTAAATCCTCGTCTGTTTAATCAGGGTTTTATGTTGGGTCGGATTGTTCAGGATTACAGGAAGTATCTGAAACAAAGACATTTATGTAAAGTTTCTGCAATATTAAAATAATAGAGAAGCTGATCCTAGGCCCGATACTTTCGGCCTCTAGCCGACTTTCCATGAACTCTGGCTCCAAAGCCAGATTGTTAATCTCAAATTAGCTACAGAAGTAGAAATCCAACATAAGAGCGGCTGCAAAAGGCAAAATTTCTTTTTTATTTACACGACTTACAGATAAGCCCATTGCAATAAGCACTTAATCAATTAATCGCATGATAGATTAAGATAAGATCAATATTTTTGAAAAGCAACTTTGTTTTCAGAGACATCATAATCCACTTTATTTATGTTTCCAGTTGTATGTGGTTATTAACTCTTATTTGTTGTGTTTTATTTTGGATATTTAAAATGTCTTCCAGTTCCTGTGTGGAGTGTTGTGTACAAAATTAAAGTTTATCAATCTTTGACAGGGCAAGCTTGCATTATTATGCTATTCTATTTATATTAGTTAATTAATCAAAACAACAATATTATTTATTGCAATAATTTTTGCCTTCAAATTTAACCTTCGTTTTTCTGTTTGGAAAAGATGGAGAGTTTTGCAGAGGAATCTATGAAACGGCTAAACCTGTCGCAATAAGCTATAAATCAATGAATCACATCAGAAGTTAAAATGAGCTCAATAGTTTCCATTTGGAAAACAGTTGTTAAAGAGATGCTGCCCTTTAATATGATTGAAATGTCGACATTTTGAGAAACGCTGCAAACATTTGACAACCAGTACAAAGTCTGGTTGCCACTTTTGCCTGTTTTCCTTGTCTAAGCTGACTTTTACTTTTGAAATGAAATTTTGGCTACAGAGATTTCATCATCCACTTAAATTGTTGTTTTGTTAGTTTATTTTGGGTATTTAAAAATGGTCTCAAAATGACATTATCATTTATTGCAATAAGTTGTGGTCAATTTCTCGTCCATTAAATTTGTTGTAGTGACAGGCCTAGAAACCGTCCTGTCATTGGCCTCTGTTTAGTCTGATGAATTCGATGTCATTAAAGTTTTGAAGTTCTGTCAGCATTTTTCAGAAATCTTGTGGGATGAATGTGTGTTCTGTGTCTGCAGGCTGGCAGCCGCGCTGGTTCGTCCTGGAAGACGGCGTGATCTCGTACTACGACAGCGAGGATGACGTCGCGAAAGGCAGCAAGGGATCCATCAAGATGTCCGTGTGTGACATTAAAGGTTGGTCTATTTGGCCTGGTCTCGCCACTGTGAAGGTAAAGGTATCCAACCACACGATGTGTTTCAGTCCATCCCACAGACTCCACTCGCCTGGAGCTGATCATTCCCGGTGAGCAGCATTTCTACGTGCGAGCCGTTAACGCCGCAGAGAGGCAGAGGTGGCTGGTGGCGTTGGGATCCTCCAAAGCTGGAACTCTGGAAAGCCACAAACACAGAGGTACTTTGTGACGTAATCAGTTAACTTGATCAATAAAGCTTTGTTATTGTAAAGAAACTTATCTGATCGCTGTGTGTGTGTGTGTGTGTGTGTGTGTGTGTGTGTGTGTGTGTGTGTGTGTGTGTGTGTGTGTGTGTGTGTGTGTGCGTGTTATCAGGTTCAGACTGTCTGAAAACCAAAATGTCTGAACTTCGTCTGTACTGTGACCTCCTTGTCCAGCAAGTCCAGACGATCCAATCACAGCACAGTGCAGACGCAGAAGCCCCGCCCACTTCAGAGGTAAGAAAATACCCAACCTGTTAGGATTAAACCGGCCTAAACGTAGGTCAGAAATGACTTCAAGCAAGTTGTAGAGAGGAAAATAGACTTTTGGAATCTTTGTCCTCAAAATAAGGAAATTGTACTTGGCATTAAACTTGTCGCAATAAATCAATTAATCACACGATAAATTAAAACCAGCTAGATCATTTCTATTTATGAGATTGTTTTTTTTCTCTCTTTTTACCAAAAACTGGATGACAAGTCTTCAGTCTGGTGCTTTGGTCTCAACTAAATTATGTTGAATGTTCTTTAGAAATTAAAGTTTATTCACCTTTGAAAATGTGTTCTTGCATTATTAGACCATTACTGTATGTTACTTGAAAATGGCCTCAAAGCAACAATATTTTTGTTTATCGCAATAACGTCTGGGGCAATTATTGTGATGGGCCTGTCCAACATGTCATTTCATATCCAACATGTCATATAAAACTGATTTAACAGAGCAGAACTTCACCCTGAACAGTGGATGATAAATATGCTGGTTTAATTCTGTTCAGGCCTCGTTGCTCAGTGCCACCTGTGAGACGTTCATCAGGACTTTGGAGGAGTGTATGAGCCTAGCCAACCAGAGTTTGACCCCTGACCTCCGACCTCCTGAAAGGGTAATTTAGTTTTCACATGCATTATGTCATGCACTGCATGTTTGGACAGTTATTCTCTCTTGTTTTGGACGCTGTGCACCATAACAACTTTTAGACAGCTGTTATGGTATATTATCATGGCATCAAGGTATTGATAATCTCTCTGCTTGTCCAGACAGAGATATAATAAGGAGCGGCAAAGCAAAGAAAGTGGATTAGCAGAGGTTCTAAGAACTGATTTTGTTATCCAGGAAATGTTACTGTTGAGCATCGTCTGTGCTGCCCTGATATTGAGCTGTTAGCATGTCATACAGTACAGCAACAGTCTTCAGTCAGAGGCCTCTTAAGATTTGTTGCGAGACTGACTGCCACAGGAGATCCTTCCTGCCCACAGCATCACCATCCACAACAATTCTGGGAAGCTACTTGGATGATATGAGTTACAATAACATTAATTTCCCCTTTAGAATACAAAAGTAAAACTTGCAAATATTAAATGTCCTGTCCAGCTGCTCTTCTGTGAAACTGTGTGATTTATAAAAACAAGATTTTTCAGGCTGGTTTTAATCACGTTAGCATCCTAAATGTTTCTGTCCCTCTGCAGATGAAGCGCTCCATCAGCCACCCTGGTACATACAGCTTTGACAGGTCAGTTCACCAGTAAACCCACTTCAACACAGTGTAGACTTCAGAATGGAGGACTAAAAAAATGAGTTGATCAATAAATGTAGTGAAGCTTCTTTCTTATTAAATTCAACCAGTTGCTTTTATCCAGATCTCTGTGACGGCCAAACATTTTCAGGTCTGAAACAACGTGTTTGTTTTACAGTAGCGTTGCACCTCGCTGCTTCCTGCAGCAAAGTGATTTTCAAAGTTGTGAAATTCCTGCTGAGATTAACTTCAATCGTCTCACCAGGAGTAACTCAGGAATTTCAAACAAGGATAGAAAAAAACGTGTGGAAGATTTTACTACAGAAAACAGAGAAGTCTTTATTAGCAGAGCTTGACAGACATGAGTTGAGACATTAATTAGTAGAAAATGTAATAAAAATGTAACAAAGGCTGCACTGAATTATTTTTGGTTGGTTAGTATTAAAGAAAACCCTTTTCAAATGGACAGAACCTCAGTTGTTGAGAGAAGAGCCACCACCTCAGACATGTCATGTGTTTTAATAGAAACACAACACCGGCAGTTTTTTAAATACATTTTTTAAAGGTTAACTTTTGCACTTAATGAGCAAACAGTTTCTGAAAGTATCTTTTTATAGCACATTTTATTAGGGGACAGTGCACATTAATGTACAGTCAATACTTCTGTACGGACTGTAAATGAGCCAGATTATAGCATAATTGCTAATTTCCATCTGTAGTCCCAAGACAGAAAGACCCAAACAGCAAGGAAACATTATGAACATACAATCAAGAAATCACATTAAAAAACATTCACAGAAGATAAAAAAAAAGAAAAAGAAAAATACAGACAGGTTTCCCTCTAGTGCAATCAAATGTGAGTCAGACCACATTCAGTTTGTTCCATCCTGCCTGGTGGATCAGGTGTGTTAAAGAGGCTTTATCTCCGTCCAGGTCAGTTGTACTAAAGGAGTATGTGAGTGGAGGTCAGAGGTCAGCTCCACGCAGACATCGGACGTCCTCCGACAGCTCCGTCTACGAGACTGAACGTAAGACTCAGACATTTTACTGAATATTTAAATGAGTCATGTAAAGACTTTCTACAAGAGACACAACTGCAACGGGATGTTGAAGTAGGAAAAGCACTAAAACCCCTCAAACCTTTTTACATGTTGTCACATTACAGCCACAAGCTTCAGCAAATCTAGTTTTTATTTTATGTGACAGACCAATAATGTTAGGTTGAAATGTTTCTCTGACATGGAGCCACAGTATTTTGACTGGTGGTCGTTATGTGAAGTTTTGAGCACCGCTATCTAACACGCTAATCATCAACATTAGGTCCACAAACGCTAAAGAGCTGCACCAACATGGTATTTAGCAGAAGCTAATGTTAAAGCATTAGCTCACTTCCATTCAAATTCTATCTGTCCTTAAACCTAACACATGATCAATAATGTTTTTAGATATTCTATTTAAGTTCATATCTTAGTGTTTGTGATTAGTTGCTGTAAGTCTGAAATAAAGTTATTAGGAGGAAAACCGAGAGAACTGGAGGCGAGGAAAAGGAAGTGCTCCGTAAACAGTCTTCGCCCACTTCGAAATAAGAGCATGAATATAAACAGCTAACTCCTTGAAGACTAGAGGTCTCTATTTAGCAGTTGTCAGACTGTAAAGTGGGTAATGACAGAGGGGGAAGACGTGCAGCATCGGTCCGCATCCAGGACTGAGGCCTCCATACCTGACTTGGGCTTCATACCTGCACCAACATCATGCTGTCCTACTTCAAGAACTCAACATTTGGTGACTTCAACACAGACATCGAACTTTATTCAACTGGAAGTTGAATAAACAGCCAATTATATGAGTGCTTTAGAATTTATCCAAAAAATAAATTTAGGGGGAGTTAAGTGCTAAAATTAGCAAAAGAGTCAAATTGTTCTCACCACTGGTTATTGCAATATTGATGAGTGTAATATTGAAATGACAAAGGACTTCTTGTATGCAATATATAGAAGGACATTATACTTCAAATTTAATGGATGGAAACATGCAGGTGAAATATTCTGACTGTCTTCATTGTCCACACCTGATGGACATTACCTAAAGACTGGCAGGGAAATGCTGATTAAAGAAGAATCCTAATGTGGGTAAATGTCACCTTTAAAATATTCAGCAAAGGTATTATGATTGTTTTGTTTCCTGATATTGAGGCAAATTTTCTATTTGCAAATAAAAATCTGAAAAGTAATAAGTTCAGTAAGTATTTAGGCCCAGTTACTCCTGAATAAATTCCAGTTGTTTTCAGGAGCATTCAGTTTCTGGTTAGACGTTTGTTAGTGGACAAACAGCGTCATGGCAACAGGTCAGGGAGGAAGATGTGGAGAGTTGGGTTATTAAACGATACTCTGACGTTCTCTGTCTTGCTCTCTGGCCAGATGAGTTTACTGTTAGATTTGTGGCTGAAAAACTCTGGGTTGGTGTGACGTTTATCTTGAAGCTCTTTTCCTGTGTTTTCAGGTTTGCTGCCGGCTCTCAACGGCGACTCCTCCTCCATCCCAGAGGAGAGGGGAGGCAGCGTGAGCCCGAAGACCACACCCACAGACACAGACACCGACCTGTCCATCTGAACACCCGACGCCTGACGAGGTGGACAGGAAGGAAAGGTCATCTTGGTCTAGGATTTTTAGGATTGTCCCTCCTGGGTTTTCTCCACAGAACCAGCTGAGCACTTCAGAGTCATTCACTTTCTTTCTGTCAGTGGTTCATTCTCACTCTGGAGAGGTGGGACTCTTTTTGGGAAGTGGGGTCCTGCAGATGAACGGTAGAAACCCGGGTCCCGTTTCAGTGCCACCCCAGCTGGTCGAAGCAGGCAGCTCTATGTGAACATGATGAACTGGGAATTGCTGGTTTTTGGACGTGCGCTGCTTTAAAGGGACCCCAGAATGTAAATCTGTCTGTTGGGACGTTTTAGTGGCTCTTTGGACGGTAGAACTCCATCTCAATCTGTGACTGCTCTGATCTCAAGCTGTTCCTTATAGAACAACCTGATTGACTAATTCAAACGGATGTTGCTCTGCAGACCTCTGCCACTTGTCTGACTGCTTCATCTTATTGCTACGATGAAGCGAATCCTACAACTGACTGATGTTTCTTTAAACTAACCTCAGTTTACAATTATTCACCCAAAGTCCATTGTTAATGAGCAGGTCCAGTCCTGAGGAGTTGGTCGAGCCGCAGTCTGGTCAGATGAAGGGAGCTGACTTGTTACTGACAGCTTCAATGTGAACATGTGGTAGAGTTTTGCTTTGGTAGTATTTGTATTTTGCATTCACTGTATTTTAGTGGTGGATTCAGTCCAGTCTCACTCCGAGGCCATGATGAAACTGAGATAATTTTTTTTTTATGCATGTCTGTTGGGAACAGATTTGTTGAAGAGGTGGTAAAACTGGTGGGTGCTGGTTTACTGTAAGTCTGTCTTTAACTGTTCTGATGTTACAGAGTCTAGATGTGAAACTTTAACTGGGCCGTTTTTACTGGATTGTAAAAGCAGGAAGTAATTTAGTTTGTAGCTTTGTTCCAAACACATGACTGTTTGTACTCAACAGTGCAACTTTTTTTTTGTACCTGATTTAAACTGATCATTTCAAGTCATTTTCTACCATCGACCTGCAGTCTGCTGTAAGGACATGTAGGTCTGCAACTCCAATAAAGAATATCTGCAGTTATTCGGGCTTAATCAGATGTCACAATCTGAGAACCAAGATAAACTCATAGAAACACTGAACTGCAGATAAACCAAGATGGAAAGTTATGCATATATGTGATTAATAAGACTGAGACAGTCTTATTAAGACTGCTTTAAACACAAAGCAGGAGTTTAATTGGTTTAAAGTCACTGGAGTGATTAGGTCTGATGATTCTTAGTGTCATTTTGATGCTAGATATCCTTCAACCACTAGGTGGCACCAGAGCTGATGTGTTTGAGTCTTGTCAGAACAATGAGCAGCAATACTTTCCATCCTTGAAGCTTCGGCAGCACACTGCTGTCCACATCTTCATCAAAGTAGTTGAGAAAATTAAAATAACAGACTGGTGGGAGAAAACCCTCTGCTTTCCTAAATGACATAGTTACTTTTCTCTTTCACTCCATGAGAGATGCTTAAAATGTCCCATCTTCTACTGATTAACTACTGGAGATGAGCCACATCGCTCCTGTAAACTCTGGTAACTTCAGCAGATGTAGAAAATGTTCCAAACATTTCGCCATTACAGATTATAGTGAGCGATTCTTCATAAATCACATCATCCTGTCTGTATGTTCAGAATTATACCTATATGTATCTTATAAAATGATTTAGACAATTTTAAAGTCACAGTCCAACCTTTAAAAAATGTGATCCTGAACATAAATAGCAGAAACTGAACGTGGAAGATCTCTGATGATGATGTGTTTGTGGTTTCATCTTAAGTTATACAACAACCATTTTTTCTTCTTTTTGTTTTTGTATGCCTCCTCTATCCTAACAGTGGATAGGACTGATTGGCTCTCATATCTCCATTGTCAGGATTAGTTCAGCTGGTTCTCAGAGGACTTTGCTCCCTACATGAAGCAGGCGTTGCAAAGGGTTTAAAGTGTGATCCGTTCTGGTGATCCTGAGTAGATCACAGGAGCCTAAACTATTTCAAACGGTTGTTTTATGTAGAAACAGGTCAGCCCTGGAGGCCCTTTGTGCCATCGTTGGTCATTGCTGCATTGATTTGGTGTGGAATGTTTAAGCTGCATCTTCATGACTTATTTTCTGTTGTGGCACTTAACATGAAGTAATAAAAACGTGTGGTGTGTTTTCTGTGACTATGATTTTTGATCTCTCTGCACTCGCCTGACTGACGGCTGTAACGTTACTGCTTGTTACCAACAGATGCACATTTTACACTCCTGTAAAGAAATCATGTGGAAACGAAGAAAAAAAACACGACTTTCTGTTCGGATAGTCATGAAAACTCTCAAATCATTAACTCATGCCAAAATGTGAAGCTGTTGTAGTTTTATATTTTCGTGGGCAAACTCTTAAATATCAGCCTGTTTTTAAAGTCATATATATGTCTCCACGCAAATTCACCACAGCTTGTAACTTTTCCACAGGCAAAATGAAAGTATTCAGTAACCATGTATTACCTTCTCCAACATAAAGTCTGTAAATGTTGTTTTTCACTTTAAAGTGATTCTGTCAGTGTTGAGGCTCTGAAAGTGGATTAAAGTGACAACTTTACAATGTGATGGATTATTCTGATTATCATATAGGTGTCTGGATAATACCCATCAGATTTCATTAATGTGATTTAGCCAGATCTTGTTTGAACATGTGAAGTATGTATGAAAATAAAAGATGGATATTAGGAGAAAGTTCTATTGTATTAAAAGCAGATCCCAAGATGAGCCAGTCATCTTGGAATTACAATCTTAATTCTTAGGGATTTTTTTTATTCCAATGTTTAATCAGTTCGTGTTTATTTTGGAACCAAAGGAAATATTCTAATCACTTGTAGTTCTTACATTTGTTGGGTAAATAATCAGTACAGTTTTCTTAATGTGGATTTTATTCAGCTCAGTTTCCACAATGTCAGACTAAAGTTGAAGTAAATGGTTTTTGATTTATATATTTATAAAGTAGAAAAATGTATTTCATCCCCTTAATTCCTTTTATGTATTTATTACAGCCTGACATCAGGAGCTGCCTTAAGAGCTGCACAGAGCGACATGTGGTTGTATCACATCTGATTTTTATTGTCTGAATAAAGTTTTTGAAGCTGATTCAGAACTCTGCATATTTAACTCGTGTGAAAACATCAAAATATTCAACCTCTGTTATGCACACACCCCCATCGTCTGTCATGTTCATGTTCATAAACCTGAGCTGCTCTGCTTCACACAGCTTCTGAGGCGTCGACATTTCAAACTACAGTCACCATGGATACCAGGCACAAATACCACTTCTCCAGAATTTACTCAAGTACAATTTAAATGTTGCAGTCGTGACCTGATAATGTTAATAAGCAGATGCTCTGTTGAAGAATTAGTTTTTATTTATTGCTATTTTAGAGAAATCGGTATTGGTAGTTGGGGTTTACACAGTTGCTAACAAGGCTTTTTTTTTTTTGGAGCAAACTGGAGCAGGACATTTTTAAACGCGGGAACCCAACCCTTATTCCTGTTCCCGCGAGCGACTTTTCTTTCATTACATCTTTAGAGCTGCTGTCTGTCGTTTTGCGAAGCTTTCAAGCCAGAAGAGACTGAATTCAATTTTTTTCGGTCACTACAACCTGGAGAGCTCCAGGTTTTAAATGAGTTGTGGTAAATCCTGGGTTTTTTTGGAGCTCCACCAGCAGCAAAAACACTTTCCTTTAACATCCTGGAGGAATTGCATCACTACCACATAACTGTTCTTATTCTTTAATCGTGATGATAATGACAAATCATTGTGGTTTCATTGTCTTTTTTCCTTCCAAGGTCAACAGGTTTTTTTTCTTTTTATCAAACTGTACTAGAAAAAGAAGAGGCTGAGAGAATGTCTCATCACTTTGCTTTAATGCCTCACATGCTATTAGTATACAGTTGCACCAAAATCATATTTGGCAGAGCGTGACATCACGCCTCATGCTGAGGAGGTCGACCATTATGAGTGGAAAATACAGGAGCTGTTTCCTGCAGTCTTTTCTGCATCACCTTTACTGAGCAGAAATGGACGGTTTCCAGCAGAGTGGAAACAACAAGAGGTTCTTTGTGCGATCTGAGAGCCGCTTGTTCCACCTACAGTAACTATTAAGCCTCTCCAGATGTCTGTTGAAAAGAAAGGGTTTCCACTACAGGCGCCAACAAACATGCAAATGCATCTCTGAACTAATGCAGGGGAGAGAAGATAGAAAACAACCACAGAACAGCTGAGAGTCAGAGACCAGAGAAAATATGTGAACTGGGTTTTTAGGTTTGTTTTATAATAAAATGTTGCAAGACATTTTTTTCTGCCTGAGATTCAAACCGGACCAAGAACAAACGGTGGAGTCCCAGTCAGAGTCTACTCCATCGCTCTTCCAGTGACTGCTAAAGTTGGCACCAGAACTCCCAACCATCCAAAGACAAGTTGGTATAGACAAACAGATGTGTAAAATTAAAGTGTACTATATTAAAATGATTTGGATTTGAATTAAGTTAAATTGGATGAAAATCTTGGACTCACTCTTTTCAGGTTCTAACTGGGACTGGATTTACTGGAATTGCTAAAAGTCCTGGACTGAAGTGGACATAGTGAGGGCAGCCGGTCTGTTTAAATCAAATTAAATCTACAAAAATGTGAAAAATAGACTATTTAAAATGGCTGGCTCGAACTTGATGTCTGTTCCTGAATTTAATGTTAATTGTAGGGTAAACTGGATTACAATTGGATTAAATTAGATAGGAATAAACTGTTAGGCATTGCACCCACTCTCTCCCACATGGTAGCCTTCACTACCATCATAGCATGAAAATGTCCATCTATCTCGATGCTGTTTCTTCTCTTATCTCCATTTTCTTTGCTGTCATTTGTCCACAGGGAAGAACTGGTCAATGCTGCAGGAGCTTAATTTAGGAGCAACTCTATCCTTTGGAAACGTCTGTGACTCGAATTCTTCACATATGTTTGTTGGCATTCATTGACTCTGATGGAAATGGCTAACAGTACCCGGGACTAGGAATAGATTCTCCCTGGAAAGGAAACCTTGGTATCTAAGGTAGCTATAGCAACAGTAACTTGTTGGACTTTAGCTGTAGATGTTCAACTAAAGCTCAATTCAACGGTTCCTCAATCTGAGTTGGGAGTATCAGGGTCCAGGTGATTATTGTCCTGCTACTTTCAGCTGCGTACCTCATCCTACACACCAACCCCAACTCTTGGATCTACCCTGGACTCCCTCCCACCACCTGTTCTCGGGTGGGAGGGAGTCCACACTCTGGCCTTTCCTTCTCACTCTTTGTTTTAGGCATTATTCCTCTGTTCTTTCACCCTTTGTCTTCCACCAATCGTTGCCTAGTTTTTGTCAACAACACTGGATGTGGATGCCGACAGACCTGTTGTACAAATGATGATTCACATGTTTACTTTGGGAGAGGTTGTGTGCCAGATAACCGTTGTTTTGGCTTTGATATGCAAAACTATATTTTTTAGATACGGTTCCATAAACCGTATCTGTCCCAAAGACAATTCCATAACGCATACTATTACTCATAATCCAGCATTGTAATCATAATCAATCAAAATGAGGTCAATTTCCTGATCATTTATTTATGGGGGCAGGGGGTAAAAACGATAAGAAAGAGGCTAACAGCAGATTTTACAATCTACTTTTCTGATCAGTCACTCAGCATTCAAGTGTTTTTTCCTTTGATCATATACTGTGTTCCTGTTGTACTCAGAACTGGGAAAATCTGACTTCCCAGTCCAGAAAATCAACTGGAACACCCACCTAAGTTGGATTTCCCACTGCCCACCGTTATAACTTGTAAGGTGGACTTTTGGTTCCAATATGGCCGCTCCTCACATCGACAGCAGTAAAATGTAAAGGAAACATGCTTATTATGCAGGATACACACGTAAGACTGTG
Source organism: Alfaro cultratus (assembly GCA_903066825.1). NCBI lineage: Eukaryota > Metazoa > Chordata > Actinopteri > Cyprinodontiformes > Poeciliidae > Alfaro > Alfaro cultratus. The sequence goes on from CAEFZX010027195.1 coordinate 14,829, forward strand.
TCTAAAATCAATGTAATTGTAAACTGAACAAATTAAAAGTGACATTTGCTTATGGAAAGTAAAGTTTGAAATGATGTTTCTAACAAACTATTTTTATGGCCGTCTCTTAATCCCCTGAGCAGCTTCAAGGTTCCCAATGTGTAACCTTGACAACGAGTAAAGACAAGTTTATGTTTTAGAGTCTAACATATAAATTGCTATTTAAAGTTAGTTAAATAATTTTGAACATTTCCAGAACTTCTAAATGAGCAAAATAAAAATCATCCATATGTGTGCAGACATACGGATGAGCATTTCAGCACAAGATCACAAACATGAATGTGTTTGTTTTAATATCCTGAGGCGCCGTCAGTGTGGAGCAGCGGGCTGGTGGATAATCTGAACGCTTCCACCATGGACGTCTTCAAGGCCCCTGCAGAGAGCAGTGTGTGAATGTGTGTGAGAGGTGAGCTCAGGCTTGACTTTCAGTTCACTGGAATACACTGAAAAAAAAACTGGATTTATTTCAACTGAGTGTAAATAGATTTTAATTACACGGCTTGTCTATTTTTACTTTGTCCTAAGGTGACTGTCGATCCCTGGCGCCTGATTAACAAGATCATCTGAACTGAACTGAATTACATTATTAGCCAAAACTTCTCTAGCACCTCCTGTAGGTCAGTTTTTGACTCTAAACCATGTCTCTGCTAATAACATCAGCTTTGTTTCTAATTTAAGGAAATGTTCCAAGATGGATGCTTGTTGTTATCATCACATGATCTCTCTCATCATAAAAATCAATGCCATACTCATAACTGATTAAGGGCTACAGCTTTGGCTGAGGACAATAAAAGTAGCTGGAAGATGCAAACATGAGCTGCTGCTGAACATCACAACACAGCAACGCAGTTTCACGTTGTCTCAGATGGTGGTTTGGAAAATGGTGCAATGCCTTGGCTGCCGTCCCCATCCCTCTAAGTCTGTCAATTAGTGATAATGGACCCCATCGGCAGAGAGAGGCCACTCCCTCGCTCCTTCTACCCTCCCTCTCTCCCTCCTTCGCACGACCACACTTTCTCTCTCTCTGCCCGTCTTTCTTTCTACCTCTCAGTCAGTAATAATGGAGCCCGGCAGTCCAAAGAAGATCCAGTTCGCTGTGCCTCCCCTGCAGGGACAGATTGACCCACAGGCTGCTGAACATGTGAGTTTCTTTGCATGTTTCTGATGGTTGCTGGGGCAGGAGAGGGGTCACACACGTGAAGCTCTGAATGAGGCTGCTTCATAGTGAGTCTTGTCTGGAATTTGGTGTGTGGGTGCAGAGCAGCATGTAGTGCTATGACAACTGATGTTTGTGCGACTGAGTGTAGTTTTGTTTGTAAGCTTTGCAAGCTGCTGTGTGTTTATGCCCATTTCTAGAAGATTAAAATATTTCCACCAAAATCCTGAGTAATTTTAATCAGCTCTGTGCTGATTTATTCTGCTGCTTCCTCCCAACTCAATCAGTCTCCCTTGTTTTCCTTCCATGGAGACACAGAAAGGTTAATCCACAAGATTAATAACATGTTTACTCCAGATGGTTTACCTCGTTCTTGAGTAAACAGGAACTCTCTAAGTGTAGAAATCTGGTGGAGGACCAGAAAAGGCCAAACATTGTGTAATATTCCTTTAGCTTGCTTGTGAATGGAGGATCCAGAAGGAAGGAGCAGAAGCTGCTCTTTCATAAATCCTAAAACGTCATGAGTTTAAACTGGTGGCCCCCGTTTGGCCCCGGACGCCAACAGAAGCTGCTAATTTACCCATCAGAGTTTAGAGTCCTGCTGTGGTTGTATTTTGGGGGCCACTCTCAACATTTCCACCAGGTTTTAAAAGCTTGTGCATTTGGTCTCACAGCAATAATGAACTTTTATAGTGGTGTGTTTAAGCCAAACCTGGTCCTTACATTAATGTGTCACGAGATGAGGCAGTTTAGTGGCTAAACAAATCAAAAATGCATCGAATGGAATCAGATGGAGAAATTGTTTTATGACTTCATAGATGTCTTCATCAGGCCTCTGAAATGATCATAGGAGGGTAAAGTAACCTAAGCAAACCAAAAAGCAGCTTTTTATATGTAAATATTTAGGTAACAAGGTATTCTAAATATATAAAATATTTATTAACTCTGTAAGGTCTTCAGTCAGTTGACTTTATATGTCCTGAGTTTCTGTTCATAAAGCTAATTTCTGGCAAAACATAACTGTTAACATACAGATATTGATCATATTTATTGGTACCCCTGGAAGGGATGATCAAAAAGCCTTGAAATAAAAAACAAAATCATTTTGTTAAGAGATTATCTATTTTTTTATTTTGCATTGGCTCATTTCCTGTCTCACTCATGACATTCCCATCAAATCCTTGTGTAGTTCCCAACAAGATGGATCTCATGTCTGTGTCTGTCAGACAGTTGGAGATGTTGTTGTAGGGACCTGTTAGAGTTCTGTGAGGTCGGATTGACATTAACATGTTCTAATTGCTGCGTACTTCAACCGACCCGATTTTCCATCAAATCGGATGGAAAAACAAATCTGGGGCAGGGGGGGTTTTGAGCCTGAGACAGGAAGTGAGACACGCCTCTGCTTTGGGGGAAAAATACAAAGAAAACTTTTACTCACAAAAAAAACAATGTACTTACCCATGGTAGGACCTCAGAAGTACAGAACAAAAAGAAAGAGTGAGCTTATCGCCAGACCGGCTTGTGTTTATAACTCCTGGTACATCCTCTCACGTGAAAACTTCTTCTCATGAGTCCAGTAGTTTGTAGACTGACTGTCATGTTGAAACCTTCATGGTTGGAGCGTTGGGAGTTGGATGCATACAGTGTGTTTTGAGCCTTTTGTCTGGTTTCCACTGAGCAGTACAGCACAGGTCGCTATGCTATTCTGTCTGTTTACATTGTGAAAGAGGTCCGTACCACTGACCTGTACCGCACCATTGCTGAAACCCCGTCAGTTGTTCATCCTCAGGTTCAAGATACCAAACAGTCAGGGTGGAGCTACTGGGGTCACACAACACAAGCCGTCGGTTGGGTGACTGAAAAACATCACTGCCTGCAAAAAGCACGAGATGTCAGCGCGTCATGTTTGTCATCGTACAAGTAGGACCCGATGTTAACGGTTGGGGTTAACTTCACCTGTCAGTGAGTCCAACTGGCAGTGGAAACTCTGTACTGAAGATGACAGGCTACAAAATAGTGTTCCGATCCAATTCATGCCGTTTCCGGTCCGAGGAAACGAGGCATAACTGGAATTGGCTTGATGAGACTAAGATTTAGCTTGTTAGCAGTTGACAAAATGGGCTAGGTGTGAAATGAAGGAACATCAGGTGGAAAAGGACCTGGTGGTCACTGTTACACATGGTGGAGGATTAGTGGTCAGTGTTTCTCCAAAAGACTCAGGATCCTGGAGTGTGTAACATCATGAACTCTTTGACATTTAAAATTCTAAATCTGGTAGACTCCACCAGAAAGGGCTGGTCAATGGGATAGTGATGAATAACACTGGGCCAAAAATAAGTGGCCCTCTGGTGACACTTTGGACACTCCTGATCCAGAGAGATATGGAGCAAAGAATGAAGCAACAGTCAAAGCAAATGACAGCAGAGCCACTTGTGATTTTGTTAAAAAGATGGTTATTGGATTTTCTCAACTAAATAAATTCACTCAAATTAAATGTTAGGGGTGAGATTCTGCTGTTGCAATTAAAAAAAGTTTAGTTTTTTTAAACTAATGTATTTGCCATCTGTATATTCAAAAACAATGTTTTCCCAGCTCATCTTGTGATTGATTTCATGAAGTTTTACTTGTATTGTGTGTTGGTTCAGATCCGCCGCAGGAGGCCGACCCCCGCCACGCTGCAGATCTACAGACAACCTGGGACAGGTGAGGAAACACAGGGAGCAGGCTGGGGGAGGCAGGGGGGGCAGGGAGACGGAGCAGCAGCTGCAATAATGGAAGCTTTATTAGATTATGTTCTGTAAAGTGATCTGAGCGTCCAGGCTGGACGGATGGACGCAGGACCAGTAAGTGTGTGTGTGTGTGTGTGTGGAGCTCAGCTCCTGTAAATCCGTCCACAGAGGAACCGACTGATGAAATAATCTGCCTGATTTCACTCAGTGGGTTCAGGTTCCAGCACTGCAGCCCAGACAACTGCTGGCTTGTTTCTTCAACATGAACAACATAAAAACTGAACCCAGAAGAGCTCCAGAGCCAAAGACTGGAATGGGTCTCTGTTTTCGCCTTGTTCTTTTAATGAGACACATTTTTAACGCCTTCAGTTCTCCTTCTGCTGGCAGCTGGAAAAACAAAAAACATGTTCATGATCTCAGTCAGGAAACAAGGTCAAGAACTCTGCAGCTGTTACTTTATTATCATTTTGCTACGATAACAGCTAAAATAAATTTGGATATATATATATATATATATATATATATATATTTTTTTTTTAAGTTATCTAATTCAAAAAGAATTAACCTTTTTAGCATTTAGGATTTTTTTTTTTGGATTTAGGTCTATTTGATATTTTGATTAGGACAAATCTGTCCATTTTATTTTTTATGCTTTTAAAATTAGACAAAAACACCTAAAAGTGCACAAAATTCCACTAAAATACCTTGTTGCTTTAAAATATTAATAAATACAATTTTGTTCTTTTCGACTGACACTGAGTGTCACTTTTATACTAAATATAGATAAAAAGGTGCACCATCAGCACAGTTCAAATGTGATATTTAAACATCATTTATAACTTTTCCCCTAAATGACCTTGTCTTTTAAACGTGTCACTGTTTTCTGTCTTGCTTTATTTTCCCGTATCAAAAATACCTCAAATATGAGGAAATGAAGATCAGTTTTTGAATCATCAAGTCCTGGAACATCTACAACAGAACTTTGTGGAAACCTTGCGCTAAAAGGCCGTTATCCAGAACAATAAACCAAGCTTTCAAGGATGGAATCTGTTACTGATTGGTTTGAACATGAACCACTGACTGCTTGTCTGTCCTGCAGATGTTGGAGATCAACAAAACGCCAGCGGGGAGCCACAGGTTTGGAAAAAGCTTGTAATGACACACACACACACACACACACACACACACACACACACACACACACACACACACATGCCGTCACACTAGAAGAAGCACCGAGCTGCTGGAAGCTGGAGGTTCGTCTGAGGGGAACACACTCAGACTACGACTACACCTCACATTGAAACTGAGTCTGTAATCTGTCCTGATTAACAAATAATCCCATCTAAATCTGACCAGAAAACGGAACCTGAAAAATATACATAATCATAGTTACTTCTAGATTTAACATGGTAGTATTTCTGTTTTCACACAGGCACAGGTTACATTGGAGAGCTTTTCAATTTGTTCATGAAACTGCTGCCTAAAAACTGCATTTCTTCTGATTATCTTTGTTTGATGTTAAGTCCTAAAATACAAAAGAAATCATTTGTAATGAGGCAAACACCTTTTTTGAATGGTTAGAGAAGTGATTTTTTTTTTTACTGTCATACTGAGTTTCTTCAAATGTTGAATCAACTCATGTTTGAGATTTTTACAGCCTCACAAGATCATGTAGAAACAAATAACCTCATAGCAGGTTTTCCTCTAAATGTATTTTACATACAGTATGTATGTGAGCTCACAGTCAGAATTAGTTTTCCCTTTCTTACCAATATTAACTCACCCAGAAGGTAATGTTTCGGGGGATTCTCAGTAGTTCTGGGGTTTTGTCTTGCAGGCCTCAGACTCCGCTCAGAGGAAGCAGAGCACATACGCCCCCCCATCAATGAAAGGTAAACGCTTCTACCCTGACTTCATATCGGTTAGAAAAGTTCAACATTCCTGTAAAAATGAATGAAAACCATTTTGAGAACAGAGAAAATGGATAGAGGGAAAGTTTTCTGGATCAGTTGAAAGTTTTTTTTTTTTATTACTAAAGGGGCTGGATAAAAATAACAGACTGTTGTAAATACGGGTGCTCTGATAAATGACCCCTGGTTTTCTTAAAGCTGCTGTGTATAACTTTAATAACAAATATTTTTTGACATATTTTTTTCAAACTCACCATGTTGTGCCGGTATGGTATGAGAGATGATCTGTGAAAAAACTGAGATCCTCTGCCTTCTCCCAGTGCTAACTAAAAACCACCAATCAGAGCCAGGAGGCGGATCTTTGCACTGTCAATCAGACTCCATGTGGCGCTGCTCATCCTTCTGTCCCCACAACGCTGCAGCTAGCAGAGTCTGTCCTGAATGCTACGGCGAGTTAGAATAGCCACTGGTGACAACAGATTAACAGTTTTCCTGTAACAGTAAGTTGTTTCTCCACCATTAGCACATTGAGTAGCGTGTTCATGAGGATGACTGACAGCGCTAAGACCCTCCTCATGGCTGTGAGTGATTGTTTTTGGTTGGGAGCGGTGCAAGAGTAGCTCAGGATCAATCTTTTCACACATGGTGAAAGATTGAACAAATATGTAAAAAAGGTTTTTTATTAAAGTTACATACTGCTGCTTTAATCTTGGGCTGATACATGTGAAACCGATATTATCCACTGATCTGGAAAGCAGCCACTTTCTGTTTTTGCTCTGCTTTGATGAAGGTCTGACTACATACAGGTCATGTCTGAACATGTGCAGTTAACAATAGTCACCCCACCGTTCCCAACTTGGCAACTGTTTTTCTATATTTAGTAGAGACAAAAATAAAAATTGGTATTTGCCAAAATTGACATTGGCAGGTCAGGCTTTTTAAAGATTAGTGATCGGACAGAAAACTACAATCGGTGCGTCACCCAGAGAGGGAATGAACTGAGAATGTAACTCATGTGAACAAAAGGCTTAAATCCTTTTCTCAATTCTTTCAGGCTCATTTTGCTGTTTCTGATGAGTTTCTTTGTAAAGCTGGTTTTACAAGTTAGCACCTGGATTGTATAGAAATCCTATTTAACTTAGTATTAATCAGGTTTCTTTGTGCTATTACTTTTTCAGATTCACTTTTAAAAACCTAACCAAGGACTGGGTCTATGAATTAGCTTTTAGCTAATTAGCCTTTAGCTTAGCCTACAGACTGGACAATGGTTTCTGTTAAATCTAACATTGCTTTTACGTCTTGTTCCTGATTAAATACATTTGTGCTAATAATAAAGCACTTGGTAAATCTAATAAAAACATGAACAGATTTTTCTTAGAAAGTTGTGCCGGCATCATTGTTGTCCAACTTATATTAGGCCTACTTGTGCCATAATTTAGTAACAGAATGATAAAATTCTTTGATATTCTAGGAAAAGCGATGAAACCTGTTATTTGCTGTATTTCAGCTAATATGTCTGATGGTTTCCTTCCTGTTTGGTTGTGTTTTACTTTCTGTCTGTTTTGTTTGACATTCCATACTTTTTTCAGCTGTTTTCCTAGTTTCTGGTTTTTCTGTCTGGATTCGGTTTTTTTCTTTTCTTTTTTTAGCCTCTGGTCTTGTTGTCAGTGGAGTCCAGTTGGTGGTGTGATGCTGGGGAGGAACACATTTCACAATTTATTTAATGTTATTGTAACATTACGATGTGAGGTAAAGCTGTGTTGCCATAAACCAGGAGGTTGTGGGTGGAGAAGGAGCAGAACATTGAGAGGGAATAGCGCAGCTCTCCAGACTTTTATTCAACCTTTACGTTAACAGACCAGAACTCGTCTCGGGCCCTGATAAAAAAATAAAAACAACAAAGAGGAAAGAAACAGCTCCTCTTAAAGGAACAGCACAATTCCTTAGCTATAAACCAACTTTAGTAAGTAACTGATATTGTATGTAACCACATGAATTGAAAAGGAAAAATAAATCATCTGACATTATTATTATTTTAAAACTGAAGTCAAACACTAAAGATAACCCAACAGTCTATTATCTCTCAGCACCACAGCTTTTTGAAACTAAACCTCTTTGGAAAACTATTGATACTTCTTGAGCATTTCTATATTTTGTCATTTTACAACCAAAGACTTCAATATTTCTTCAATGGGATTTTGTGTAGAAGACCAAACACAAAGTAGAGCACAACTTAAGAGAAGGAAAAACAAATAGATAAAAAGAAAAAAAAATCAGTGTGTCTTTGTATTCAGCCCTGAGTGAAATTTTTCTAAAACCAGTTCCAGGTTCCAGCAGCTGGAAAATGAACCTTTTGTCCAGCACAACATCTCAGCCTCCCAGAGGCTGGATGGAGTGAATCTCTGAACTTTGCATTTTTTGTCTTGCATTCTCATTTGGATTTAGATCCGGACTTTGACTTATTGCATGAGTAAGTCAAAGTCTCACTCACTGCAATTGAGTGAGAAAACACTGAATTGTGGTGTTTCTCAAATGGAAACACTGCAATTGAGAAATTAAGTTTTTGGACAACACTTTCAATCTGTAGATGGGTAAAAGTTGTGAAATATTCCCCCAGAAGATAGCAGCTCTAACTGCAGAAGAGATTCATCAAAGTATTTGTGGAAATCATGTGTAATTTTCTTCTACTTCACAATCTTTCACCAATTTCTGTTGGGCTATTGTACGATAGTAAAGCATAGGAATGTGTGGTCGTATTATGGCTAAATGTAGAAAAGAACAAAAGCATCAGAATATTTTTGCAAGTCAGTGCAGCTCCTCACTCCTGATGGAATTAGTGGCTCTAAGTTTGCGCAGTGAGAACATCTCTGTTTTATCACTTTTCAAAGAGCTTCAGTTCATCTTATGGCAACAAAACAATGCAAAGTGCACCTGTATGATCAAAGCTCTCAGCCGTAAATAATTCATCAAACCGTTTATTGCAGCACAGCAGAATCACTTCCTGCAGTGAAGTTTGAAGGAGGTTAAATAAAAGTATTTTCTCTAACACATTTAACATAAACTGCATGTTGGAAAAGGTGGATGTTCAAAAAAAAAAAAAATAGGGGAAAGAAGATGCGCAACACATGATTACACGTAAAGAGCGCTGACTCGATTCTGGGAAGAGCCGGAGTGTAAAAGCTTTTCTTTAATCGATCCCAGCCGGGTGAATCTGCTAAAAGCCTCCTGAGTGACCGGCAACACACCAAGCACTCAGGAAGACCTGGACTGGAAACACAGGAGGACGAGGGATTAGGAGCAACACATTTTCTCTCCATATTTTTAAAGTAGAGATACACGGATACACTTTTTTCTCTTCCGATAGAAATACTGGTACCGATTTCTAAGGTCTAGTATCGGCCGACACTAATGCAGAAAAAAAGTGCTGAATTGACTTAAAACGTTTCTTTGTTTTGAAACACAGACATCAATGAACTGAATTACAAATTTATTTAATAACTCTGCACTGGTACAGCACACCAACAGCTTCACAAGGTTGGTCCAACAAGAAACAAAAAATAAAAACGGGAGTATAGCAGTTAATCTGAAATCAATAATAAATAAATTGAAACTGACAGAAACAATATTTTTGAATACCTTGTAAAATAAACTAACAGACCTTTCAAGTAGTTCAGAAAGTTCTATTAGGAATTGTTAATATAATGTAAATTAAATAATAAAGCATGATGCTGCTTAGAGCACAAAGCACAGAGTTATATTGAATAGATCTGCTCTCATGGATCAGGCATGATATCGATATCGGATCGGTGTATCTCTATTTCAGTCTGCAAAACAGCAGCGTTTTCTACAAATGCTAAAAATCCACGGAGATGTAAACCTCTGGACTGGAACCCAGAAACTTTGAATATTTATGTTCTAACCAACACACTGGACTGACTACTGGACTCTTGTGTTCTTCCCTCTTTTCAGTTAGAATCTTTACTTATGATTTTATAGCTTTTTTCCTAGCTTTCTTAAAAAGACTGCTTTCACTTTGCAGCATTGTACCTGTAGTTCAAATGTCTCTCCACTAGAGGTGCTGTTCTCTCCTCAGACCTTGGGTTGGGGGTGGAGCAACATCTCCTGGGGGCGGGGCTCTGTGAAACAGACAACCAGCTGAGCCCAATCACAGCGCAACTGTATGCCACCGGTTACACGTGGGCCAATCACAATCAGCCAGAGGAAGCCAATGGGAATGAGGCGTGTTCGCTGCTAACCAATCAGGAGAGAGGCGTGGCAGAGAGCAACAGCTCAGGCGGTAAACTGTTTCTTAGATCAAAGAAGGAAGTTTTTTTTAAATTTATTTATTTTTTTATTTTTATAAATTGTAATGTTATAGACAAATTTGATTGATAAGGAGATATAGTTTGCTTAATGTATTTTAGACAGAATTATTGTCTGAGGAATAATATTATTTTTCATTACTATTCAATGCCAAAGAACAAAGTTGTAATCAATTATTAGTAAGTTCTACTGTAAGCTTGTCCCTTTGTTCATATTTAAAATATGTTCCTCTGCTCAGTCTCACTGGTCTCATCTTGAAAAAAAGTAGTTTATTAGAAAAAAAACATACATTGTTTTATAAATAAGCATTTTTATATAGTAAATCCTTACCAATGATAAAATTTTACTCCCATTTCCACTTTAAAACAATTTGATTTTCATGTAGCTGGTGTCAAGCCTCTGCATGGTTGCAGTTTTTCTGTTCTCTCAGTCATCTTTATTTATCCAGATCATAACATAATTAATGTTTTCTTTTATTCACATGAATTGTAACTTTTGCTTTCTTGGTTTCAAACAGTTTCTTTCCAAATTGAAGATACAATGTTCCAGTTTTGGAGGAATTTGTCGCTCACTATGTCAAAGCAGCTCTTATCAGCTGCAGGAGATGGTTTTCTTTTCTCTGGTGTGTAGAGCGACATAAAGCCACATGACAGCAAGAAACCAAAAAAAGGCCTTTAGTGTTTGTAAAGATCTATTTTTTTTAATTTTTTTTTACAAAAAACAGCATAAAAAATTTTGCATTAGTTTTTTTTTTTTACAAAGCCATTAAAGCTACTCTTGCAAGCAAACATTTGATATTAAGATTATATGACGGAGTATTACGGTCATACTAAGAAAAACTGAAAACGTAAAAATGAAATTATGAGAATATAGTCATAATATTACAAAAATACAGTCGCACTAGAGTGAAGTCAAAATAATACCAGATTAAAGTCATAATCTTATGAATTTATTCTTGTAATACTAAGACTTTATAATATTATTTTGACTTTACTCTCTTATGACTTTTTTGTAATACTATGACAATTCTCATAATACAAGGACTTTATTCTCACAATATTATGAATTTATTCTTCTAATACTTTTTTCTCATTATTTTGACTTTACTCTGACACAACTATACTTTGGTAATATGATTTTACTCTTCTCTGACTGTATGTCATGACTTTATTCTTGTAATAGCATGTCTTTATTTTGATCATTTTAATTTTTCTTAGTGTGACCCTAATACTCTGTGGTAAGATTAAAAAGCCAAGTCGTTCTGTATCGTGTTTAACAGCATTCATATTTGTCCTGATAAAACTCTACTGCTGGTACTAACTCTCAGTCTCTCCCTTTGGGTTTCTCCTTCTCTTGTGGTTTTTTTGAACGTTTCCCTCTCAGATTTGTCCGTCACCAAAGCTAAAGAAGCGCCGAGCCCCGACTCCATCTCCCGATAGCTGCTTCTGCTTCGTCTAACATCACTTCTGTCCTTTTGTGTCTCATTAACCAACTGTTCTCCTGTCTGCTTTCCCACTTATTCCAATACTGCTCTACTTTGCCAATATCCAGCACTTAATTACTATTTAGATTTTTTATTTTATTTTATTTTTTTGGTTTGTTTGGGTCAGTCTGAATTTTTAAAATGTGGCTGTGAATAAATCCATATTAAGGGCAAACAAATGTCTGAGTGTTGTCTTCTTAAACAATGAGGCAGATTTAAGTCCTCTATTTTTAGAATAATATGAAAAAAAGTTTGGAAGAAATTGAAATGTTCCACTGAAATGATTTAAACAGAGTGGAATGAACCAAACCAAAGCTATGAGAGGTTCAACCATCAGGGACGGGGACCGGCCGTCTGAGAGACCCAGTGTTCATGTTGCTGCATTAGCAGCTGAAATAACTTCAATGTTTTTCTAAAGAAGAGTGTATGGGGAGCGAGAAAAAAATGCCCCCACTGTTTCTTATAGTAGACATGGCCTCCAAAAGACTGAACACCCTCAGGCACGATATCCTCCAAAAATACAAAAGAAAATAAGTTTACCAGAGATCTGACCACTGTTTGTGTTTCGTCTTCCACTCAAAGAACGGTAAAAAGATGTTTCCAGTTACTCATATATTGTTGCTTGTATTGTTTTGTCTGTACGTATGGTCCGAATATATGTTTTTGGGTTTTTTTTAATTTTCATCTAAATTTTGACCTTGAAAATACGGAAAGAATTATTGACTTGATTTGTGTTTGTGGGACCACGATGAATATAAGTTAAAAGTTCCTCATTTATTCCTAGTGGGATTTTCTGGGGCCTTGTGTGAGAGATCTCCTGTCTGATAAAGTTTAGTGGAAATTTCTCATGCTTGGGGTTGATAGGAGATCCTACATGTCGTCTGTTTCCTGGATGTGGCCGGAAAGAGAGAGAGATGTGGCTTCCTCAAGTCTGGCCTGATTTCCCTGAGTGTTTAGAAATCATTCAATTTGTCTTAATCAACATCACCTGTTTGTCTGACAGTAAACCAAGAAGTGACTGAGCTACTTGTATTGCTTTATTATCCACTGGTGAATCTCCCACATATATAAACTCAGCAAATAACCATGTTCTTTCAACAGCTGTAAAACTGATAGTAGGTACCGCCTGGGATCCAAAGAATCATCCAAATCTGTTGGACAAACATTCATTGCCTTCCCTCCTTCTTTCTAAAGGTTCCACATATTTGGCCTTACTTCAATCCACAGAGGTCCGCACGTATTGGATCTGACTCAAAGCGGATGTCCGCTTGACATCTTTGTGGAAAAATAAATTTTTATGACAGCATATGTGTAGTCAGTGTCACACAGTACATGTGACACCGAGCTGATATAGTTGAGAATCAGTTCACCCAGTGGCGAGAACGCGCGGCCTGACCTCCATTCTCTGTTCCACACTGACAGGCTGCCCTGGTGGGGAAAACAAACTGGGAGCCCAAATGGCTCAAATGTGCTAAATTTGTAGGTTTAGTGCACTTGACTATGAAATCCCAACCATGTGCTGAAAGTCAACGCAGCTCATAGAGTATATGCACATGCCACGTGTCATGTGGGAGCCTGAAGACTGACAGGTTCAAAGAAATAAAAAGCTGGACTTTAATCCTTCTTGATTGTTAACAGCCTTATGTCTCGTTTTCACTGAGCGGTTCGGCAGAGTTTGCTATGGTACGCTATTTTGTTTGCCGACATTGTAAAAGCAGCCCGAATGTTGCGTGACCAATACCACAACGTTCCTTGGACTCCTACAGTTCAGAGGACAATTGTAATGTGGTTAGGATGGAGCTACTGGCATTACACAACACTGTCCGTTGACTGAACAGAAAAACTTCACTATGTGCAACAACCTGGAGGCATAGCAGTGAATCACGTTTGTCGTCACACTAGTATGCCGCCATGTTTGGTGAGTTGGTTTAACCCTACCTCACCAATGAGAGTCTACCTGGTGGAGGAAGCTCTCTCCTGCATGTCAGACCATAACATAGCGTACCAGGTCAGACTGACCCGTTACGTAACGCTCAGTGGAAACAAGGCATTGGATCCGGAGAGAGAGCAACATTCCCCAATTGCTATTTGGGAGAGACCTTTCATGTTGCCTGCTGTGAAAGTGGAAATCTGTCAAAACTGAGAGCTTCAAAGACATTCCCTGCCCTTTCCCTTAGATCAGAAAAAAAAAAAAAGAAATCCAGATTAAGGAGAGATCTTTTGTTTAATGAAATACTTTAAGTCTGGATAACCTTGGGTCTTAGTTCAATTCGAAGGCTGCTCAACAGCAGAAGACAGTTTTTAGTGTTGGTCATTGTTGTTAGCTTGGTTTGTTACTTGTATTGCTCATCAGTAGATAAGCAATCAGTAGGTATCTAACTAGGGCATAGTGATTTTATAATCTGTATGCAACATTTGTCTGAAAATAAATTAGACTCCTGACCTTTTTGTTGAATGAAATTGTTCAATGAGAAGGAAACAACTGTGAAAATTCACCACATTTACTCAAGTCTAGTTTAAATATTACGTTGAACATATCAATTGTGCATTTCACATTTCAAACTGAATTGCTGAAATCAATTTTTGATGATATTCTACTTAGCTAAGATGCAAAATAAATGAATCAGCTCGTCAGTGTAAAACACTGGGCTGAACTGAATGGAGGAAAAATTTGTCTAGTGATGGTGACTGTGTTTCTTTTTTTTTAAATGAAGGTAAACTGGAAAGAACTGTACCTGAGGAAGAAGAGGGGGAAAGCAGCCATCAGGGATGACTGATCGTCACCAGCAGCAAAGATACTTCAGCACAGAAGAAGCAGGCATATATATTTGAAGTTTGGAAAAATCAAGATGAATGCCTACATCAAATCAAATATAGTAATAACATGACAGGGAATCTATCAGAGTGATAGCTCACACAGTGTTGCAAAAGAATTTGTATTTTTTTTTTATGTGAGCATGTAAACAAACTGAAACTGATGAAGTTTTCCAGAAGCATCATCACGTTCTACACACAATCTAACAGTTTACACACTTATTGTTCTCTTTTCACCCTTTCTATTTTTACATTGTTAAATGTTTCATTTCTAATTTATATGACAATTAGGCAACCAAATGCCTTTTAAAAAGTGACGGAAAAGAATTTGAAGCTGTAGGTTTACAGGTTTTAGACTTTTCTTATGTTTCAAGATTATGCAAACAACAAAAATGCTTAGGATATAAAGTGTGCATTTTTAATTGTTTGCCAATTAGCCACTTTCTGAAATGGGACAGTCACATTAGCACTAGCTAAACTTACAAAGGTCAAAGATTTGAAAGAAATTAAAAAAATAATTGTTAAACTGACAAAATATTAATATTTTCATTTTATGTATAAAAAACAGAAACCGTAAAAAGCTTAATAAAAATAGACACTTAAAAATGTTTTTCTCCCACTTCCAGCTTTAATGACACATTAGCCTGAGCTAATATTAGTTTAATTAGCAGGGAGAGTGGTGAAATGAGCCTGTTTTCTTTTTACTTATGTTGTTATCAAGGCATGTACAAATGACATGTGACTGTAACAAAAACGCTTATCTTTATTTCAGGATGTCATTTTTCAGTTGAAATACAAAGCATCACATGAGGAAAAAATTGGTCCTGTGGTTCAATTTGCCCCAGTAAACTGAAAAGCTCTGGAACCAACACAGCAGAGATTCTGCTTCTCTCTGCTAATTCAAATGGCAACTAAACCTAACCCAACGTTTTAAAGTCAGGCTGTGGAAGCAGAGTTTACCCCACTGCCACCAGCTGGCCTATCTTAGCCTAGCTTAGCAAGTCAAATGTACACCATACTTGTAGATGATTTCCCATCGACATGTATGATGTACATTTTAAGAGCTAAGCAAATTTAGCTCTTAAGTCCTTACAGCTGAAATGTTGAGCAAAAACGTACGTTGACATACAAAAACATTTTATTTTTTTTTAAAGAAAAAGAAAAAAAAACTAAAACTAACAAATTTGTCACACCTAAAAAATATTTTGGTGTGAGACCTTAACAGAAAATGAATCTGTAAAATTGAAATATGAAAAGGAAATACATCAATTAGATTGGGATTTGGGTCACGTTTCAACTGTATTTAATGAATGGAAACATCAAAGTCTGCTGTTGAGTGAAAGCCACTGATGTTTGTGTACTGATTTACTATCAAACTAGAATGAATGAAAAACAATGCGATTCATGAAGCAATCAGTTTATGTTGCATCTTATATTTCCATTTTAAGGTTTTTATTTGTAAGTGAAACTATCCTAAAAAAAAAAAGTCTTTTTTTTCAACCGGCTGTCCTGGATGATTTCTACCATTCTTAAATTGGAATCGGGGTCACACTTTGGGAAACCCTGCTGTAGTGTTTGCTAATTCAGATAAGATGAACAATATATTATCATATTTTGCAATTTCTACATCAGGCAGTGATATTTAACTGCCTCAATGTTTTTTACATAAACTGATTTTAACAAGAGCTGATTCACCAAGATAATATTTTGATCATACAATGTGCATCTGATTTCATATGATCCTGAACACCCATACAAAGTGTACACAAGCGCTGTCTTTGCATCTTAGTAAGAGTTGAACAGAGCGCCTCCTGCTGGCCTCTGTCAGAAAGCAGGGCTCTTTCTGGGTTGGATTAGATTTGAACTCTATTTTTTTTCTACCCAGGGTGTCGTTCCACTCCTCCGCAGAAATATGTACCATCTGCAAATGGTTTTATAGCTTTTATTTATCTAAAAGAAACCAACATGCAAGAGTGAAAACAAAAATGTTTAAAATGATTTTTGGAAATGATCAAAAGTATTGTTTTGGTGGATTTGTGTTTAAATGTTTTTTTCTCTTTTAACTTATTTTCGGTTTCTTCTGACAATGCATAAATTTAATGTGTTCAAGCTAAAACGTTAACAGACTCAAATCAGGAGTCCTAACTGTAGTCTGTGGAGGAAGCTACAGATTAGGGTGATGGTGAGACACATTCCCACATTAAAACTTGGAACTCCTCACCAAAGATGCATCGAGTCAGAATACAAGTTAAAACAAGTAAAAATCTGATCAACCAATCAGAATTACTGGAAGGCTTGAGCAGAATTTTCTGGTGATCATTGGGGAAGGAAGGTGGAAACCATTGTTGGTGTGCCGTTTAAAACAAAATGCAAGACAAAAAGGCTTTCCCCTCCCAAAACTGATGCTACTTTCACATTGCTTTATGTTTTGAGAAACATATTTCTATTTAGAAACATTTCTAATTAGAAACTAATCAACTGAATGATAGTTGATTAGTTGTACTGACAGGAGTGTGTAACTTTGGACCTAACTGTACATTTCAAAACTGCGCGGGAACCTTGTCTGAGTGACAGTCAGCAGACACAGAGGACGCCTGAGATGAATTAGTCTGCAATAATGTGTGATTTCAATCAAAGAAGTCCTTGTGGACTCATTGTATCCTCCCACATAACTGCAGGATATGACCACCTGGCTGTGTGAAAACCCAAAATGTGACCCCAAGCAGCTTGTAATGGATCTAGGAGCTGCTGTCTACCTGGTCACCTTCACTTAATGTTTTAACAGTAGAATAGAACAAAATAGAATAGAATATACTTTATATACTTAAAGGTTGGGCACACTAGCAGCTGCCATTAACACTCCACAAATGCTCTCTGGTGCGAAACATAAACCTGCCAGCCATTTGCAATACAATACACTCATATCAAACTGCATCCAAATGAAAAGATTCCTTCTGGATGATAAACTGTTTTTAATCACTACACATTTTGCGCTTTCCTCTCCTGTACAGGTCAGTAGATCCATCAGAAACCATTGCTGTTATGAGCAGGTGTTAGTTAAAGTTAAAGTCTGTCCTAAACAATCGTCGGTATTCATGCTTTCATTTCCTGGTTCAACATAACCAGATCATTAGTAGCCTGGTAAAAACCAGGCCTTGTTCTGCGCCTTGCTTCTCCCAGAGGGTCTGGATCCCAGCTGTTGGGAAATGATTACTTCCTTGAGGTGTGGACTCTGTTGAAGTTTTAAATTTTACTCCATCGCTAAATGTTTGCTTATCAGACATGTGTTTATTATACACCAATTCATGATCTGTTACACGTCCGACATCCGAGACATTTGCGCGATCCACCCGAGTGTCGCACTAAGATCGCAGGACGGTTAATCTCTCTCTCTCTCTCTCTCAAGATAAAAATATATACATGTGACGATTAAAATAAAATATTGCAGATGTTTTTCATTTGTCCCTTTAAATCCTAATACCAAACTGTAAACATGCAGCTGATAGGAAAGAAGAATCCAGTGAAAACACCACCAGGAGTGTTTACATATATATATTTATTTAGTCTTATTGCAGCTCCAGGTTTTTGTAGTTTCACAGGTCAGAGGTGGATTAGTGTTTGAGTTGCTTTTTCATCAGAGGAACTGGCTGAATTTATTTCCTGTTAATAAAGTTAAGCACAACGGATTAATAAAACCTCGGAGTGTGGATGCTCAGCTTTCAACTTCACGAGTGTAAAAACAGGGCGAGGAAAACACCATGTCTGCTCCGATAAGGCCCTCCGAAGAGGGAACAGCTGAGGGGAATGTCTGCAGCCGTTCCTGTCACTTGTTCCCTCAAAGTTTTTGTTCCTGCTAACAAAGCTGCCGCACAGTCGCACTTAAAAAAAAAAAAAAGAATGGCATCACACACCATTAATAAAACACTTCACCACTTCCAAGCCCTGATACACAAGATTTTTTTTTTTTTTCTTTTTTAGTGTCAACACATTTGGCAAATGGTCATCATTGTCATCATCATAAAAATAAAACAGAAACATTAAAAACAGACAGGTTCAGTTCACATCGAAGTAGAATACAGATAGCATATCTTTACCCACAAAAGGGCTCTTGTGTTACCACTACCTAGAAAAAACGAAACAAAAAAACAAACAAAAAAAGAAAAATGCATCACCATCTTATACAAATGTACGGTTTTTATGTGATGAAATGCAGAAAGATTGTTAGGTAAGTATCAGCTCGGGATGTCTGTCAGTGTGTGGAAACCTACGAGTAACATGTTTATCGGCGTCGACCCGTCGTCCTCGACGACCAAAAGACCCTCCACCGCACATCAGAACCAATGCATTCCCAAAAAGTAAGCATCCAATCATCAGTGAATAGAAATCGACAATAGAAATCTCAAAACGTCTATTAAAATTAAAAAATAAAGGAGAAACAAAAAGGAATATTTCAGTGTCAGCTTTATATATATACTATATCTTTATATTTTTGTTCAATAAAACATTGTATATTAGGTGTTGCAGTGGTCATGGTCCCCAGCAACATCATGGAAAACAATGATAGAAATAAAGACACTGATCCCCCCTCAGGTCATCCAGCTGTGTGTGTGTGTGTGTGTGTGTTTTGGTTAAAGTAATTAGTGGCTTCTTTAGTGTGTTAACGTTTTGCCAATATAGTGTTGGTTTTTAGAGGATTCAGCCGAGGCCTTGATGGGCCGGCGTGTTGCGGTAGTGTTTGTTTGTATGTACATGTCGGCGCCTCGGCCACACGCTCGCTGCGCGTCTATGCACTGGCGCTGATGCTCTGTTTGTAGACGGCGTGGTAGGCGTTCCTCAGCAGGACGTAAGGGAAGCAGGACTCCAGCAGGTCCATGGTCAGGAAGGGAGACTCCTGCACAATCTGAGGTAGAACAGAATAAGAATTCAAAAACACAACATGTTTTAATGATTTATTTAAGGCCCTTGACTTTTATTTAAAAACAACAATTGATTGCGTGATTCCACAGAGTTGGTCAAGTTCATTTATTGGCAGAGACTTTACAGTTTTCCTAGGTTTGAACACCTCACTGTTACTCTTCTCAAACATTTCTTATCATTTTCACCAAACAGTTTAATGGTTGGTAAAAGTATTCCAGATACTTTTACAACTAAATTATTTCTAAAAGACAAACTACAATCAACTGTTGGTAATAAATTCAGAAGCAGTTTTTTGTTCAAATGAGAAACCAAACTTGTTAAATTGAGAAAACTCTTTGTTACTAAGAGATTTATTATCTTGTTAAAATCCAAATCTCTTCTTGTTTAAATAAGAAAGATTGTAGCAGCAAAACAGCAACATCTCTGGAATATTGATGTGTTGTCCAGACAAAACCGGGTGACAAGAAGGAGGCTCGTCGAAAGCCTCATTAGGAATTTTTAAGAAGTCGTAATTTGTCAGAGGAATATATTTTTATATTTTGATACAAAAAAAAGTTTCTTGTTTTAACAAGATGTAAAATTCAGCTTTTTTTAGCGATCTTTGCAGCTCATTCTCAGTTCAAATTTTCGAGTATTTTTTAAACACCACATTAAATACACATACTTGTTTTACACTGTATGTTTAACTTTGACGGTGCCAATTAGAAAAAATCCACTATTCATTCAAACGTGCAAATAATTCTTGTTTAAATAAAAATTTTAATATAATCATTTCCCAGTGTAAAAAGAGCAGATAAAATAATTCACTAGCAGCCTAAAATGAAGGAGCTCATGTGTGTCCAGTCTCCTGTCTTCAGCCCCCCTCACCATGTCCAGCAGCAGGTAGACAGACTCTCTGTTTCGTGTGGTCATCTTGTCCGTCTCCTGGCCGATCTTCAGGAGGCTGGACGAGGCCAGCTGCACATATAGACACATTTTTTTGTAGCTTCATGAAACATTTGTTACACAGATCTGCTAAAAAAAATCAACACAAATACTATTTTTTACAACCTTTTTCCAGGCTAAAAGACTGAACCATTGTGTTCTGTGCAGATACCATGGTGACATAAATTTAACAGGAGAAAAAACAACTATTTGGGACAACAGCATTAAATCTAAAATCAAATAATTTCTCTGTCTTACAGCCAGAAACTCCTTCAAACGGTCCTCTATGCTTCCCTTGTGGATGGTGAAGAGAGCAGCAGCGATCTGATTGATGGCTTTGGCCAAACAGTGGATGTTGTTGCAGTGGCCTGTAGGGGGCAGCAAATACAAACTGTTACCAGGAGTTGCTTTTTTTTTTTAATTTTTTTATTGAAATCCATCAAAACAGCTCAAGAGTCTAACTTCCAGACCTGAGAAATGCTTCATGTGGAACTGACAGAGCAGATTAAAAAGTATGGATTTTCATGTATGTTTATTGGAGATAACAGATAAATGTGAAATGGGAGGCGCCAGGGTGGAATTGTGAACTGGCAGGACGGCTAACGCAGCGGTAATGAGGCCGTGTACAAAGAAATGGTGGTGGTGAAACCAATTGTCGGCCGAGACGCGGTCTGCATACCAACCAGAGCCGAGCCTCTGATAACTTATTATCTTCTTTAGAAGGCCCTTATTAACAGGCCAGCCTTTCATTTCAAGGTTGTTAGGAGGCGGCGTCTTCATAATTCATCCTCTGAGTGACAAATGTCTTTGATAGCTTATCAAAAGCCTCATTTAGCTACAACAGAGGGACTCGACTGGGGAAAATGTTCAGTTGACTTTCACTTGATTGGTGCTTTTATTGAAATTCACAAGATTTAATATATCAAACTGAATAAACAAGCTAATATGGGGAAAAATCATTTAAAAGATGGTGAGTCTTATTTGCCATTAAAACTGTTAAATGCCAAGATTATGATAAATGCTGCTCATTACTGCTTTTAGGTTGAAAACTGCCGTGAACTGTAAAGTTTATTATTATTACTATTATTGTAATTGGCATTTAAAAAAATCTCAAAGGTAAGTATGGAGGGAAAAACATTCACAGTCTCGAAATAATGTAATGGAAAAATGTGACATTTTTACCGTAAATTTGAGTCATTTGGATCTTAAGAATATCAACTATTTGAAAGACAATGAAAATTCAATGTCGAGCCTTTTAAAGTTAAAACAGTTTGATTTTTTTCACATCTTAAAAAGAATTACACAAGGCATGACTTAGTCATGTTTTCATCACTGTTTTTTCCTGTGCATTTTGGAGTATCGCATTAGAAACAGTTGATGGACACTCCAGAATTCAAAATAGCTTCCTTAATTTTGCATAAAAGATGTTACACTTGGCTGAGTTAGTTTTTGGCTTTGTGAAAAACAGTCAATGTGCTAAAGTGGAGATGGAAACATATTTGCTGCATAAGTTCTGATGTACCAAATGTCTCCATCCACTGGTGGATAGAAATTAGAGACTTAGAGAAATTTCAAAGTTTAAACCTTCAGCTCAGAGGGAAGGAGTCCTTTTTATCTGAGATGTGTGGTCCATGCTAGTTCAAAACCACTACATCTCATTTATTTTCTGCATTACAGACATTTTCTTCATATTTAACTGATAGATTTCAGGTTGTGAAATATGGAAGCTTTACATCACAATCAGTTGTAGGTTATGGTCCATGGGAGTCCCGTAGGGTAGCATACTGGGTCCTCTGCTTTTGTTTGTTTTTACTTATATAATCTCAACTCCTTTCTGTTAAAAAAATGATGACAAGCAACCTAACAACTCAGTGACTCACCTTCGATGGCAGGGCTGTATTGTGACATCACGTTGCTGGCAAGGGTCGGCAAGGAAACGGCTACAAACACCATCAGCAGACAGGCGATTTTATACTCCTCCTCTGGACTGATGTTCTCTGCCAAGCACCAACCAAACCATGTTGTTAGAAAACAGGCTGAGCTTGTGCTGACATGTCGAGTGTGGTTCCAACTTACCACTCTTCTGGGAGGACAGCGCCACCACCAGGGCTGGATCAATCTCGCAGGGTAAACCGGCAGCCGAGGACAGCTCGTAGACATTCATGGCCACCTGGTGACGGGAAACATTAACTCACATCAGCATGAGAGGAGGAAGACATGATGGTGTTACTTTGAGTGTGAGTGTGCTCGACCTTCATGTCGGTCTCTCGGGGGATATGGTCCTTGAAATCCTCCACCGAACTGACCAGGAAAGGAATGTGACAAGACAACACCTGAAAGGAGGAAAGATCCGGATTATCTGTATTTGTCTCACATCAGGGACAAATACACATGTAGACAATACAATGTGTGTGAGTGAGTCTTACATCTCTCAAAGCTTCCTGTGCAAGAGAGCGGAAGGATAAAATTACGCCAATGATGGTCATCCTCTTCAGAACACTGTCCACAGCTACAGAACATAAAAAACACTGAATGTTAACACACTAAAGGAAGTAGGTTATTTATGCTAGCTTGACTTTGACAACCTTAACATGTAGATGTGCTGTGGAATTTGGTGTTTTGATTCAATTAAAAAAGGGGACCTACACACCAAACTCTAGAACAGATCATCAGTAAAGTGGTTGTTTGAATTGGCAAATCAACAACCGCTGTGTTCATATTTGCATAAACTAGAAATCCAACATTTCTTTAGTAAATATAATGAGTAGAAACCACAGAAGTCATCTTAGAGCACCAACTGTGAGGTTAACATGTTCATGTGTCTGTGATTACAAGTGAGTTTCTTGAAGAGCGCAGCCATGTGGTCCGGCTTGTCAAAGCTCGTCCTCATCTGGGTCAACACCTCCATGTTTTCCACCACCAGTTTCTACAAACAAGATAAGAAAGACAGAATAACAACAGGTTATATAAGGATGTACTGGATCAAAACATTTTTAAATGATTGGATTTTGAGTCTCTGACTGAACCCAGTTTCTGATTAGGATGTGGATTTCCAAAGAATTGTAGTTCCACTTGATAGAATCATAAATGACTGTTTTAAATGTGAAAATGAAGGATTTAAAAACATGACATGTCCAGTTAAAAAAATATATCTGAAGGAAGAAAATAAGTGGCATGGTTTTTAAAGAAGAGACTATTTGAAGATGTTTAGAGTTGGTCAGTATTGAGCGCAAAATAATCTCAACAAGGAGATTCCTCAACTCAACCGATAATCATTCGTTATGAATGAATAATGATCATAGAGAAGGAAAATGGCAACTTCTTAAAGTTCAAAGTAACCTACATGAGATACCTCACTTAACATTCAGAGACATAATGTGGGTTTAAAATTGCTGAATGTCTGAAACAAATACATTCTTGAAAAGTAGCTTCTGTGATTTTTATTACCTTTAGCTCAGCCACCTGTGATGAGATGTGCCACATCAGACTCTCGCTGAGAAACTTCATCCCGTATGGCCCCAACAACTCCGAGAGGGAACGCATCTCTGAAAAACACAATAAAAAAAACATACGAGTTCATTCCCATTCATGCTTGACCTCTTCCCTACGTATGAACACATGAAGAACCCAAAACAGCCAGACATTAGATGGAAAGCATGAGGGTACCAGAGATGTCAGAGTATTCCTCGGCATTGAACGTCAGCTCGTTCTCAGTAGGCAGGTTGACGAAGGCCTTCATGGCAGGGAAGTAGGCGATGTGTCCGTTACTGACCTGACGGAGCAAAGTTTCCAAGTACCTGCATGGACACAGAACAGAAGTTCAGTACTCGCTTCACTTAAACAGAATAATAATAAAGTATAAAACTATGTTTATTTACTATGATGGCGTACAAGGCCATACAAAAAATAAAATAAAATAAAATTAAACAACGTTGTAATATTACGAGCATAGTCGTACTAAAATAATGACAAAAAAATATGATGGTATTGAAAATATGATAATTGAATCGTAATAAAACAAGATTAAAGTTATAAGAATATGTGAATGAAGTCGAAATAATACAAGAATAAAGTCATAATATTACCAGAATGAAGTCACAGTATTACGACTAATAATGAAGTTGTATTTGTAATACTATGATTTTATTCTTGAAGTTTAATTTTTTTACATTTTCTTAGTATGGCCCTAATACTCCATCAAAAGTTTCTGAGATGTAACCTTGACAACAAGCAGGGAAAAAGGATTTTCTACCACCATTTGGTTTAATACATACATTTTGTGTATTTTGAGTGTCTAATAGTGCAAAGAATTTAAATGTATTCTCTCACTGTGCTACGTAGGCATCTTTATATTCTTTTTAGGTTATATTTTTCAGCTTGTTCATTTTTCTCTATTCCATACTATGTTTTCTTCTCTATCAATGTATTTGAAGTGGAACTGTTAAACCAGGTCATGACTTCCAGATAACCAGTTTTGTGAATTTGCTATTTGTTTTTTCTCCTTGCAGCAATTTTGCCCTTAATTTTGTCAAGGCTTTGTTTACTTCATTCATATTGTGGTAGCATTAATATTTTAATAAGTATCTGACATGGTCCAGGTATTTGGTATGGGTGGTGAGGGTGTAAATACATTAATCACACTATTGGGAAGCCTGGTTCCGCGGGATCGTCGTCTACACTCTCCTGCTCTGGATCAGATGCTTAATTGTTGACATCTTTAATAAACTTGGGAGTAAAAAGTTTTTCTTCCAGTAGATAGTCATATCGCTGCTATCAAATTACAAAAATGACTGAATGGAGTGGAGTGGAACACTGTGCGAGCTAGAGGGGCGTAAAATGTCTCATTCACATTAATAAAGACCACAGCAAAACGAGTTGCTCTAAAATTCGCCTCAGAATAGGTAAATGAGGGGTCTGCAGATTTCAGACCAAAGCATTGCAGTTCTACTTTATATAGACCATGAGAAAATGATTTACATGTGAAAAGGAAGGATTTAAACCATGATATGTCCACTTTTAACGTTTGGGATCCTGATGGAGGTGGGAGTTACAGCCTGACATGTTGATGACTTAAGGTTGCTAAACTGACTCTGATCTATAATCCAACACACCAGTTTGTGTATAAACTGGTGATGGTGGGCTCCCCGTGGCTGTCCAGGTGCTGCGTTTGCTGCAGGAGGACATTGTTGAAAACTCGGGTGATGTCGATGGTGACGTAATTCTCTATGGACTGCAGCACCGTCATGTAAGCCCGGACGCTGGTCAGCAGCTCGCTGGGCTTGGCGATCTCCTGAGTGGCCTGGTTGTACATGGTCATCCCAACTATAGACCTGCAGGCAGAACAGACAGGTGGATTGGTTAGAGGTCAAAATCACGCTTTATTGCAACGTTTATTCTGTTCTCTCTCTTGCTTTCTTTCAAGCAATATAATAAGCAATCATTCACACTTCTTTATTAATCACAGAAATTCATGTTTTCAATATCTACTGAATTTTTCCTAGCACTAAACATCATAAAAAACTGGAACATTTTCATTGAAGTCTCATAAGATTTATATGTATGCTTAAAAGTGACAAATAGATACGTCATTAAATCATTAATCAAATGCAACATGAAATAAATATCTGTTTAATTAAATATTTATTTAAAAGACAAAGTTAAAATCATGGCAGCCATGACATATTTTATAAAAGAATGAGGCTGAACTGGTGGAGTTCAACAGATCAGTGTTAGCCCCGCCCCAGACATGCAAGATTCCTGCAGCAACAGGAATCATGAAGTGATCAAAGGTTTATGTATTTCTTGGTCCATTTAATAAATAAATCAATTATGTTTGTATTCATTTAGTTCTGTTCCTTTCAACCCTTCATAGAACACGACTTTTTGTAGAAATTGATTTTATAAGACTAAAGTTTCATCCTAATTATGTATATTATTATGACTTATTTTTATTATTATTTTAAGTCGCAGCAAAAATTTCATCCATCTCAAATATTTTCCAGCTGTAAAAACCCTTTCTCTAAGTCTGAATGGTGGACTTTTTTGGGGGTTTGGAAATAACCTTATAAGCTCTCCCGGATGTATTGGCAGCAACAGTGTTCACACACAGGAATGTCAACATTTTGCTTCAACATCAGCATTTAGCTTCAGTTTTAATCCATCTACTGTTGCAATTAAACTTAAACCCTAAAAAGTTGCTTTATATGGTTGCTTTTCTTGACTGTATTTAGACTTTGTAAACAGGCTGCAGGCTCAGAAACTCTAAACTGGACAAAAGTAATTTCTTTACGGTTTGCTGTGTGTGTGTGTATCAGTTTTACTTTGTGAATCGGATCTCCAGGTGCGAGGTGAGGTACTCTCTGGGTGTGAACGTGTGCTCCCACACCACCAGGTTGGGGACGTAGTTGATGGAGAAGCAGAGCTCTGATAGAGCTGTATGGAGTTTATCCAGACTGGAACAATAAAGAAAAGCAGGAAGTCAAGAACAATCATTATTGATTATATTAAAGTCAAATTAAAGGCTTATTGGCCAAAGCGTGACACAATAAAATAACTGGACTATAAATGACATAAAAAGCAAGACAGTCTGGTAGATGGACAGTAGCTGGTTTTGGTACTGACTTGGTGACCATTAGCCGGTTCTTCCTCATACTCTCCACTCCGGGTTTTTCCCTCTCTGGCTCCCCCTTCTTTCCTGTTGCCTTCTTGCTCTTCTTGTTCACAGCCTGGCTGATGGTTTTAGCGCAGTGTTTGGGCAGCAGCTGATGGAAGAAAAGGAACAAAGAGTCAAAAACCAGACATGGTGCTTTGCTTGAAATGTTGCCGCTTCAATATTAATGCACCATCTGCTTCAGAACTGGAAGGCCAAACAGGCCTGGTTAAAACTGACAGACGTTAGAAATCAGACAATCCTCACTTTAAGATGTTGAGAAATACAATTGCCTGCTTTGCTATCTGTCAGTGGTCACTGCTAGCTAAAATGTTAGTTGCACTAATCTTAAAGAACTAATCATAAACATTAGCTGTGCTAATGCTAACTAGCCCTAACCCTATTCTGTATTTCTGCTAAATAGAGAAAGGGGCATTACAGTATACCTAGTCAAGCATTAGCATTCTGCTAAATACAGAAGCTAATGCTAAAGCATGACTAAAGCTATGAGCGCATTAGTAGTGTACCACCGCTTTTGTTAATGTACATCATTTGAAGTGGCTCAATGGAATATTAAACAATGCAGTTTTATAACTGGTGCAGAAAAAAAGTAAGAAAAGCAAATTCACTACATAAGGGAAAGCTTAGCTCTGCAACATGCTGTGTAGTTTCTTTGTGCTGTGTAGTTTCTAAAAACCAGAAAAAAATTGTAAGTCATCATGATTGAAGGATAACATTTATCACTAAACATTTGATAAAACACAAAAGAACCTGCAAATGGTAGCGGTAATGGTAGCTTTGCTATCATTTATATTGGAAAACTGCATCTGTCAGATCTGGTTATTTGGCACAAATGAGTCAATCAGGGTTTAATAATCAACTTTGTCCCCTGATTTTGAAACCATTAAATTACACTGAGAGCAACAGCTTCCTCTTTCAGGTCTATAAACCGCTGCAGGTTAAATCATTAGACGCTGTGGTAGCCACTGATCTTATCGCTCTCTGGAAGAGACAGTAAACAGAAGTAATTCCACAGTGGCTGAAGTGTTCCCACCTGGTCGCTGAGCGTACACTGCTCTGTGCAGATGTCGGTGATCAGGTTTCTGGCCTGCTTGGCCATCTCATCCAGGAACATGTTGCACAATGACAGACTTCGGTCCCCTATGTGGTGACGCTGGAAAAAGATGACAAACTCTTACCTGAAGTTCATGTAAAAGCAGGTTGATTTCAACTATGCAAAGGTATGCATCCCTGCTAAGCCTTTTTATCTAGTTTTTTTCTTATTACAAAAACAATATTCTCGTTTCATGTGGCAGAACAAAACAAAGTAGCTGAACATCCTCAAGTGAATTGTTTCCAACTATTTTTACTAGACATGAACCGAACCAATATTAATATCTGTATCACTCCTGATATTTATAAAAATTCTAGATCATTTATCTGATACAATGCATCCGCTCCACAAGGACAGATCTATTCAGTCTAATTCTATGCTTTGTGCTCTGAGAAACATCATGCTTTATTATTTATTTTATATTGCTGTTATACTGCTAATTGCTCTCACTAAACAAATTAAAGTTGCTGTTTTTACATGTCTGACTAAGCTTGTGAAGCTGTTGGCTGTTGTATTTAGGTGTTCTGTACTGAAGCAGAGTTGTCAAATAAATTTGAAATTCAGTTCGTTTATGTCTGTGTTTTAATTCAATTCAGCTGTTTTTCTGTACCAGACTGGTGTCAGCTGATACTAAACCATTAGTGGTATTGGAAGAGAAAAAAGTAGATTGGTGCATGCCTAATTTCTACAAATAAAACTCTAAGAGGGTGTGGCTGCAGCTCTCATAAAATGATAATTTTTGAAACATTTTCACCAATAAACCGCAGGTTGTCAGCTCTCTCACCTCTTCAGGACAGAGCTCATGTGTGCAGGACATGAAGTGTGCGCAGAGCAGAGGGAAGCAGATGGAGTGGCGGCTTTGGGAGGGAAGCTCCAAGCACTGCTGGAACATTTTTTCAAATGCACGGCTGTAGAAACTGCACACATAATAATATATATTTTTTTAAAAAGTAAGGGATGGTTATAAGTAAAATATTTTTAATCATCAAAAGCACTTTTGTTAGGTTTGGTGACTCACCAGAAGATGGATAAGTCTGACGTCTCCACCAACATCTCCACCAGAGAGTCGACCATCTTGGTGTGGAAGATGATGGTGTTCATCATCTTGCCAAGCTCCTTGTGGTCAGCTATGCCAAGGCTAGCTTTAGAAACACTGGTGTACGCCTGGGTGGGGAGAGAGGCAGGAAGTGAATAGAACAAAATGTGCAGAAGGCCCAGCAAAGCAAACAGAAACAAATCTCAAACCCAAAGTAGAAAAGTCTTCTCTGGGCTGTTTTTACCTGCAGTCTGAACCAGTCCAGTCTCATCCCCCTGAAGTCAAACACGTCTCCATCTTCCACTGGAAGGCAACAAAACGGTTATTTACTCAAAAATAGACCCAACATCCCTTTAAAAGCCCAGCTCTGTTTCACAGTTGTAGAAATTGTCATCTAAAAAAAACACCAGACTTAGTTTGTAGAAGAGAGTTTTCATTGTTTTCTGATGTACAGAAGACATTTGAAAACTCATTTAAGTGACTCACAAACCTTTTAAAACATTTCAAAGATGATGTGGCAAATAAAAGCACAGACCTCAATTATCTTATGGTTCCAACAAAACATTAGATAAGGAAATAAAAAAAGAAGAAATGGGTGAGCCATGAATGAAAGGAGACAAAATTTCTAATTGGCCAACAAAAAACTAACAACAATAAAATAAATCTCATTGAAAACGCATTACGACAAATGGAATCCTGGCTTTATAGGAAGGAAGAACTGCTCAGCAGTTTTCACAACAGATAGCTCAGGAAATGAGCCAATCGAGGTGAAAGATTTTGTTATGTGAACATAAAGTTTCTTGGTTCAGCAGATCTTTTATTGTTTAATTCCTCTTTGTACCAAACGTCTGCTGGCGATCATTAAGTTGTTCAGTTAATCAATAGTGGATGTTTCTGAATGTTTTCCTGCATCTTCACTCAAAATAATGAGCTTCATTTCTCTCAGTGTGTGAGCCAAATGAATAATGTCATAAATACATGTTGTAAAAAATGAGCTATAGACAACAAGGCTAAGGCAGTGTTGAAGTAGAAGTTAGAAATACTGCCACCTGCAGGTGAGAGTTACCTCATTTAAATTAAACCCAATGCTTTGGACCATTTTTGCAGAAAATTTGCAACCAACTCACATTTACGCATTAGTGTAAAACAAATGTAGGGAGCTGTTGGTTTTGCGTGAATTTCCAAGAGTGCGGAGAGAAAGATGCTATTGTCCACTTAATACAAAATATACTCAACTAGCCTGTTTGGAAATGTTTAAGTCTTATTTTTAAGACTGGTATTTTGTGTATGTGGGACCTTTTGTAAATGAACATCAAAAAAGCCATAACCACAAAATCTGTTGCCAATAAAAGATAGCAATGGATTTCTAAAAACCTTTAGTCAATTTTATTGTAATTGTAATATATCAATTTATCACGATTACTTATATTTATATTGCTCATCTCTAGTGTTGGTGGTGACTCTTATAAGCTCACATTCAAGTAGATGACTTCACTATCTTACCTTGTTTGACGCTCAGAGAGGTCATAGTGTTAACAAATGAAGACATGATTATAGATTCATCCTCTGGACAAACAGACAGGTTCTGTTTAATAAAACCCAGACAGAGAACTGAAGTAAGAACAAATGTTTACCAGAAAACACTGACTGCTAAACATGTGAATATAAGGAAGCAGCTAGTTATCAGCCAACATTTTCTCCCTACCTGCACCATCTCATTGAGAACCACAGCGTCGAACCCAGACAGGTACTGGACGTAGTATCGCTGCATCACAGGGCCGTACTTCCTGACATGAGCTCTGAGCTCCTCCATGTAGAAGATCAGCTCCGCAATGTGTCTGAAAAATACACCGAAACTCATCAGGCCTGGAAGAAAAACAGCAGCTAACCAGCTGTAAAGAGAGTAAACTGTGCGTGAGAGTGTGTACGGTTAATCAGTGTGCATACTTGTCTATGAAATCATCGGTGCTTTTCTTCTGGATGTTGTCTGCATGTCGTAGCAGCCAGATGATCTCATCTCGGGCGAACGACAGTGCCATGAACACGAATAACGCCTAGAGGATCCAGACCACAGAGACTCAGGGAGGGAACAGGAACCCATAAGAAGATACTTCCAAGAAAAAATATATTAACCAAACAAATCAAGAGAGTCTGAGTATATGTCATATGCAGGGCTGGATGATACGGCTGAAAAACGCATCACAATATAAGCGATTCATATCGGCTGATATCAATAATTATTGATTAATTTTTGTTTTAAATATCTGAAATGCTTACCAACTGATTTAAGTCCAATCCAATAATTAATCTGATAATCCAAAAATTAAACAGATCTGCCCTTCACTCTACTGATGCTGAGTCCAACAGAAAGGCCTGAGCTTTTCACATGCTGATGTTAGAACTATTTTTATCATTGCAGATGCATCCTTTACTACAAACGATCAGGAGTTCACTCAAGGAATGCTGTTATTGAACGTCAGGCAATAACATGTTATTTTGTTAGTTAAAAAAAAGGAGCTGAATTTGGTTATCTGCATCTTTTAATACATTTCTAATATTGTCTTAAAAAGGCTAAAATGAAAAATCTCCAGAATCTGCCAATTTTTTTACTTGATTAAACAATTAATAGTCAAAATCAATCAGTCAGCTAAAACTAAAATAATTGGAAGTTGCAACCATTGAATGGAGTCAATCTTTGATTGGCACTAGAAGCTCTGAAAAACAGGAGTTAAACACTACTTTTGCAACTTTACATGACATTTAAATTGACTGAGTTTATAAAGAGTTTTTTTCTAGTCCTACAAAACATTCAAAGGGTTTTACAGTAAGAGAATAGACTTTAAAATACTTCTGTTAGTTTATAAATCACTGAGCGGCCTAGCACCACAAAACATTAAAGGTCTGCTGTTGGATCAACCTTCCAGACCTCTCAGGTCTCCTGGTTCTGGTTCTGCTCTGCATCCAGAACCAGAACCAAACGAGGGGAAGCAACATTCAGCTTCTATGCACCACAAATCTGGAACAAACTTTCAGAAAATTGTAAAATAGCCAAAACACTGAGTGCCTTTAAATCTAGACTAAAACCCAGCTTTTTAGAGTTGCTTTTGAAACATAATCAATGACACATTAATCAATAATCTGATGTTTATTGGTGATTTTGATGATGGCACACAACAAAATGTTTACTGGTTTTCTCAGTTGTTGACTGTAAAGTGTCTTTTATGACTTTGTATTTTTGAGTTTTTATGATGTAAAGCATTTTGAACTGCTTTGTTGCTGAACTGTGCTATACAAATAAATGTGACTGATTAACTGATTGATGGGTAACATTGGGCTAAATGCTTTGCTAAGCTGCTCATCAACATGTGACAGGAGCAAACTGGAATCAAACCAACAATATTTTAATTACAAGGTGACAACTCTTCCCAGCGAGCCCCAGCGATTAATATTTTATCCAAATACTGAAGAAACAAGCAACTAAATGTGATTGTTATAGTTAAAATTGGCTCCATCAGACGTCTTCAGTGCCAAAAATCACATTGGCACTGAATGTTTTTACATTGTGTAAAAACACTGGGAAAGAGAACCCCAGCAGCTGAAAATGTGACAACTTTGTTCCCCAATCAAACAGAGTCAACTGAACTATCAGGTGTGAAAACCCCCCTCGGGGATGTGATGTTACCTTTGGGCCTAGAAGTCCGGGCTGGTCGGCTAAAACAGTCGCCAGCTCCTTCAGAGCCGATCGGAGAAACTTGCGCCTCTCTCTGTGCATGGAGCCTCTGCAAACAGAGACACACACACACATGCACAGACAGGCTGTCAGAGCGGCACTCTCAACACAAGAGGCGTGATTAAAACGGCATTTTTGACACTTTCAGGACAATCCCGAAGAGGAGAGAAAGGAAGCAGAGGATGATTGACGGCAGAACAATGAGAGTGGAGATGAAAGAGAAACATGGCAGAAGTAATAAGGATAAAAGCTGTGATGAGACAAAGAAGGGAGGATAAAACAGGGTAAAAGAAGGTGATGTCTGAGAGTTAGACTCCCTCAAGAAGACTCAGTGGGGAGGAAGAGGAGCTGAAATGACAGGTTTGAAAAAAAAAACCCTCAAAAAAACAGCAAAGCCATAAAGAGAACAAGAATATAAATTAATAATACAAAAAATGCAGAGCGTGGGAGGGAGAAAATAAAACTAAAATGTAAGATTTTGTATGTTTAAAGTTTCAGCTAAGGTATGATGAAAGGAATCCTAACAGGATTATAGCTTCACTTACGCATGAGACAGCGCCTGTTCTTTGCACTCTCTGATGTCGTTGATGCGTTTGTTATACCTGTCGAAAAGCAAAACGAAGGAATCAAAAATCTTCCTACTCCTTTTGTCGCTGCAAGAGTGTGAAACTTTGGAAATATTTGTCACGTGGCGGTGCTCCTACCCTCTGATGTTGACGAACAGATCTTCTGCGGCCTTGTGGATGTGGAAGACTTCGTCCCTAAACAGACAGAGGCAAGTGGAGCTCTGCAGGGCCAGTTTCCATAGAGACAGGGCGGCCGCGTCGCTGTTCAGCGCGGCGTGGCACAGGATAAAGCCAACTGCAGGGAGAGCAGAGAGGGAGGTTGAGTTACTTAGACTTTTAATTGGCTGTGTTTGCTCCTCTCCCCTATTTTAGGCAAACACCAGTGGTGATCAAACGTCATTTGATTTGGTTTTTCAATTTCCAGAAGCTGTGTGCTAAGAAGTTGAGAGAAATTATCCCAAGATCTCAAACAAAAATTGACCTAAGATTATTGGTAAAGACACCCTGATCAAACATGCAATGATTAGAGATTTGCCACCGGTTTCTTAACTTAGATCTTTGCGTGGCTTTGAGCAGCCAATTCCCATTTCTCTGTCAGAATTAGTTCAGAACTTCCCGTTCAAAACTTATTTCCCGAGTTGCTGCTGTAAGGTCATTCAACAAAATGTTGACATTTTTCTTGAAAAAGTATGTCTAATCCGGTGGGTGGCCAAGCTAAGCATGCTAGTTGTTAGCCTCTCTAATGTGAACCCCAATCTAGTCATGCTAATGGACAGCAGAAGGAGTAGAATTACCAGCCTAAAAATGCTAAGCACTAGCCTCTCCAATGCTAACGCAACTGAGTAGTCTCCTTCTCATTTGCCAGTGCCAGCAGCTCAGTTACTGGTGAAAGGCCAACAATAATCATCAGATCAGTAACCAGTTTCAAAATAGATATAGTCTTCAGCAATACTGACATACATCTGCACACTAGTGTTAATTTTGGCCCTAATAACAATCTATAGTATCTTATACTAGCAAATAGTATGATAACCACTGTTGTTACTAAACATCAGTCTCCGCGTATATTCTCTAAATTTCAGCATGTTCCATAACAGACAGAGGCTGACAGCTTGTTTGCTGTAATACAAACAGCTTGTGTCTTAAAAAAAATAAATAAACCAGATTGTGGTTAATTTCACTTTTGTCAATTTGATAAAAGTGAGGTCATGCGTACCTGAAAATCTGAGTATAAAATGACAGAAAGTGCAAAAGCACAAAACAGAGAAGCAAGAAAAAAAAAGCAGTATGCACAGAAGAGTATCTTTTGATTGTAGCAGGTTGAAATCACAGCTAAAAGGGCTCTGGGGAAAACAAGCTAACAAGGCTCCTTACATTTTCAGTCTACTTCATTTAGTATTGACTTCTACACTTTTCGAGGTGGAAGTCACTTTTGCTAGTGCACTGGTAGTGCTTAGATTTTCCAAAAATAGAATCAGTTGAGCAGAAAATAGTTGATTCCAGTCAACCACCGGTCACCAAGTGAATCGCTACATTTGACGGGCAATAAAAGTTGACATAACGCCACCTACTGTCCTGGCACAGTTGTTTTAGTGTCTGGTAAATTTTCTGTATCCATACCTTTTTTAAATAAATATCTATTGTTTTCAAAAAATGATTGTCACTATAGCAGAAGTCAGGACAGTCATCAGGATACATTTTACATGCAGTCCCTCAATTTACAATCAGTGTAAATTGATGTTTAGAAATGCGACAATAACAGCTGCAAACAGATTCCAACTGCCCAACTGTAATTAATATTGCAAAATTAATGACAATATCAAGGCATAGTATACCAACTCACATGTGCACCAACTAGTAGGCCAACCTCCAGCAGTTCAAACAACATTATTATCTGGGAACATTATTATTGAGAGTGTAGTGTATTTTTTCTGTATCCAAACTTTTAATAAGATTTTTTTAACCTACAAATGTGAGAAAATAAATAATAAAATAAGCTTCTACAGTACTTACACACAATCCACTTCTCCATTGCATCCAATGACAGATATTCACAAGGCATCTAAAGATGGACAGAAAGTCAAATACTTTTTTTTTCTAATACTCTTTGTATGAACGTTCATTTTATGACCAAAAAAGCCCAATATATTTTTGTCAAAGCTTAAAAAATGTTACAAAAATATGTCTTCACAAAACAAATCTTGAATTGTTTGAGTACTAACAGTGTCTGATTGAGCAGGGTTGAGCATTGTGGAGGGAGCAGAGATTAGAGAGAGCAGCTGGGCGTTCCTCCACTGGTCGGCAGACAGATTCCTCCTCGGGTAGACCATCTGAAGGCTGATCAACGCATCCGACAGCGACTGCAAGGAAAGAGACAAGACAGGAAGGGAATTGTGCCACATTTAACAACTCCAAACTTGAAGTGTGTCATACAATGCATGCACATTTCACAAATCCAACAATTTCAGGAAAACTTGTGATGCACCACTTATTTGTTATTATCAGTTATTACAACTAAAAACCAGCGATCAGGCGCGAAACCTGGGAGTAGTGATGGACTCTGACCTGAACCTTCAGAGCCACAT
>CAEFZX010027196.1:0-36197 GCA_903066825.1 Alfaro cultratus
TGGTAACATCAACATTGTGTCTCCACTTTTAAGTTTGAACTGAAGGGTAGATTGTTTAATGGTTAAAACAGTAAAAAAAAAAAGGAAAAAAAAAAAACGTTAGTAATTTTTGTGTGGTCCACTGTTGTCTGGAAAACTCTAAGAAGGATTTTAAAGCCCCCATCCTCCAAGTTGTGCGTTAGGGCCCTGCGTTTGGTGTCAGAGCGCAGCGCTCTTGCCGCTCCACAACTCAGATGGCTGCTGCATTTATCTTAATATTAATAATTATAATGGCGTTTAGTTGAACAACTTCACAGACTCGTTCATTAGTGGCTGTTTTCACGTTTATTGCGCTGTTCATATTAGTCTCCATGTTTGCAGTTTTCTGGAGCGCAACGCGAAGCTCGACGTGATTCAGAGGTAAAATATTAACTTGATATTACAAGCGGGACGGATCATCCAGGAAATGATGGACAGGGAGAGCCTGACTAAAACTACCTTAATGACAGACAAATTCTGGGATTTATTATGAGTCTCTGCTTATTTCCAGGCCCAAATGAGTAACTTCACGTTCAAAAACGAGCCCAACAAGGCTCAAACCCCGACTCATTAAATTTGCAAGCGACTTTTTAAAAATAAATAAATAAAAAGCCCAAAGCCGCTTATAATAATCCAACACATTAGATACTCAAAATAGTTCCTGTTTTTCCTCCAACAAAATGCGCATCTCCCTCCATTGTTTACATTTCTGTCGCAAGACGTGTAGAGGAAATACAATTAAATAACAAAAGAAGATAGTAACGCACAATAACGCAAAGTGATTTCGATAAGTAACTGTAGTCTGACTACTGAATTTGAAATAGCAACGCGTTAGATTACTTGTTACTGAAAATAGTGGTCCGACGTCACTGAGAAACGATTATGGGTCTTACTTCCGGCGCCCACCGGAAGTAGCAGTATTTCACTGTAATTTGTAGAGTTTTTCTCTAATCTATCTTCATGATAGAAGTTAGTTCTCTCTTTTCGGTTACTGTACAATATTTAGTAAACGTTTTATATGGACACGCCGTCTGCTATCAGAGAGCTGCTCAGTACAGCCACGACAATTTAGCTGACTTTAATATTTCGTGTGTTTTATTTTGGTCATTATTGATACACTTAGTGTTGATATGTGTGCGATAGACATGTCTATTGGACATTTATAGAAATACGGGACACAACATTTAACAGCCAAATACGGGACGATTCTGTATTTTACGGGCGGGTGGCAACCCTAATGTTAGTGCGGGTTATTTGCGGTCATTTCTTCCAAGTCGCCATCCCTCCCCGCAAAGCTGTAGGTAGGGGTAAAACAATATTGCCACATTTAAGCTGTGATAGTTGATGTTCCCACATATTTTATAGCCTAACAGCTCTGACGAAAGCCAGTTAGCGAGTTGCTAACATGTAAACAAATGGCGGTTCCGGTTTGCAGCGGAAGTCGCGCCCATAAATCACGCAAAGCCTCATGGGGGCTAGGATCAAGGATGAAGGTGGGGGGAATGGAGGGGAGTTGGACCGACAGAGGGCTCACCACAAT
Source organism: Alfaro cultratus (assembly GCA_903066825.1). Taxonomy (NCBI): domain Eukaryota; kingdom Metazoa; phylum Chordata; class Actinopteri; order Cyprinodontiformes; family Poeciliidae; genus Alfaro; species Alfaro cultratus. Next base: position 1,559 of record CAEFZX010027196.1, read on the forward strand.
TTTTTTTTTTTTTTTTTTTTTTGACAAAAATTTAGGCATGAATTAATGTGGATTTATCAAGGAAAGTTGACTACAAAGACAAATATCTATGAATGCATTCATTGCCTGTTAAATGTTTATGTTACCTAACTTTAACAATGTTTTTACTGAAACTTTTCTTTTTATTATTTTACTAATGTGGGTATTACTGGGAACCTTTTCTTTCTGAAAAGAAAAGTTGTGAGGTATGTTAACTGTGAAAGGCTGCCAATAAAGGAGCACAATATACTCAAAAGTGTAAACTGTGATAACTGGTTTGACTGGTTTTTCATCTTATCTGCTTCTGTCTTTGGCAACAATTTTGAGAAACACAAAGAAACGAGGGAGGTTTTATCCAAGTCAGTAAGCCTTGTGAATTCTCACTCCTGCTGAAGGCTGACTACAGTGAACATAGGAGCAATGACAGGGCAGACGAATAAGAGGAAAGTGAATAATTTATACATCTACTTTATTCTTCTTTTCTCGGGAGCATTTTGCATTTGTGCACAAAGTAAGTCTAACTGCAGTGACATCAAAACTAAACCGTTAATAGAGAAGGTTGGTAATGAATATTTTGAATAAGCTGATGTTACTTTCCATTTCATTTTTCCAGAGGATCACAGACTTTGTCATTCTTTTGGGTGCTTTGACTCGGGTGAGACTCTGCTATATTTGTCACTGGATAATGATGAAGTCTTCTATGCAGACTTTAGAAATGGAGTTCTTGTTTGGTACAGCAAAATACCATCAACTCTACATGCTGAATATGCTTACACATATGCCAAAACATACCAGTTCTTATGTAAAAGTGCTATCGCTAAATGGAAACCAGACTCGACAGCAACAAGGGCTAAAGGTAATTGAAATTTGTATTTATTTCTTTCATTTGTTGCTGTGTTGTAATTTCGTAAATCTCCTTTCCTCAAAATCCTACACATATGAAAGCAATAATGTGGTAATTCAATTCTCAGACCCACCAGTTGTGGCTATTTACCCCAGAGATGAAGTGACTGAGGAGAAAGAAAACACCCTCATCTGTTTCATCAACAACTTTTTTCCTCCTTCACTTAAAGTCACCTGGACCAAGAATGACAAACAAGTGGAAAAGCTAGATCCTTTCATCGAAACTCTGTCCAACTCTGATGGGACATTTTATGTCTTTTCCTACCTGAATTTTGTTCCAAAACAAGGAGACATTTACAGCTGCTCAGTGGAGCATGAAGCACTGCAGGATCCAAAAACCAGATTTTGGGGTGAGAGCAAAAAAAAAACATTTATCTTTGGTAACTTCATTTAGGTAACCAAACAGAGGAGAGAGAGATTTTAGTGTGTTTAAGCAGTGTTTAAGCTTTTTCCCTATTCTTTTTCAGAGGTTGAAATAAATCACACCAGTATCGCTCCAGCTGTCTTCTGTGGACTTGGTCTGACTTTTGGACTTCTTGGAGTTGCTGTGGGGACTTTTTATCTAGTGAAAGGAAACCAATATCATGAAACATTACACTCTGCTTAGAGGTTGTTCATGCACTCTGTAAAATATATAATGCTCTTATAAAATGTTCCTTTTTTTTTTCTTTGGCTGTGTATTAGAAATCTGCAGTAGGTACTTTTCTTAAAACATGTTTTTCTTCTTGTTGTGTGAACACAACACAGATGGCAGGGTATTAACAGGAAACTATGTAGTAAAAGCTAATCCAGCTAGAATTTTAATTTTACAAAATTTCTAACCATGAATATTCATGTTAAGATACCGATGCGTGCCAACCGACATATTTTATTCTGTATTTTTATTTTAATGTCAACAATATATCCCTTGAAATTTATGTATAGTAAAGCATTTTAATTTTGCTATCATTTTTCTTAATGACCCCCAGAAAGCACAAATAATAAGATCCAAAACAGGGGAACTGTACCTTGAGGAACATCATGTTAGTAATATGACTTTATTGAATAATGTAACACTATTTTTTGTTTTTGTACAAATATCTTTTAAAAATCTAAAAGATGAAGCTGTTTTTTTTGTTGTTGACATGCAGCATTCCTGCATTTACTTCCTCATAGGTGAAGCACATTAGTGTTGCACCCTGGAGAAGCTTTCCTCATTTGTCGTTTGACTCTTGAGGAAAATGAAGTCTTATGGTTTTCTTTGTGTTGTTTGTTTTTTCTGCAGTCCAGGTAAGTTTTTCTTTGTTAATTTTTCTGGTTCTTATTGTACTGCTTTTGTTACTATTATAGTAAAAATAATTTCACATTCATTATCTGCACTCTTTTGCATCAGTTTTCTCAGATAAAGACTTTTACCAAGGCAATTCATGTTGTTCATTCCGTGCTCCAAACTATGAAGATGTTGAATACACAATTACAGCTAGATTTAACAAGCATAATATGGTGGAGTACAACAGCACAAGAGGCAACTGGACTGGATTTACAGAATATTCAATAAAGGTGGCACAAATGTGGAACGCTGACCCTCAGAAAGCATTTGCCACAAAATCTGATGAGCAGTTCCTATGTGAAGATAATAAAAGAAACAGTTTTGATGTTCTAGGTGAGAACATTTTGTTTCATTAAAAATTATCATCTGTTTCTATTTAGGTTGACGTTACATAGAGGATCAAAAGCAGTGTCATGTATTTATGCTCATTTAATGAAATTGCTCACTGGGACATTTACAAAAAATGTAGAGGAAAAAAATGATCTTTAATAAAATATAAGAATTAGTTTTCACAACGATAAAGACTTATTTGTTTCCGTTTAAAGTGGTCCCACAGAAGAGGTCATTATTGTGATGTATGCACATAATTACAATAGGTCTGACTAAATATAATGGAAACCTGAATATGTGAACAGCAAACATTTGAAATCCAAACAGTTTTTTTTTTTTTTTCAGACATTCTGATGGCAGCACCTATCACCAGAATGAATTTAGTGAAGCAGCCTGATGGTGAACACCCAGCCATATGTGCAGTGCTTATAGCTTTTACCCAAAGCAAATCAAACTCACCTGGCTGCGAAATGACCAAAAAGTGACTAAAGGAGTCAGCAACTCAGATGTGATTTCTGATGGAGACTTTTACTACCAGTTTCATTCTCAGCTGCAGTACACCCCGACTTCAGGAGAAAAAATCAGCTGTATGGTTGAACATCGCAACCTCAGTGAACCAAGGCTTATAGTCTGGGGTGAGTTTGAGATATAAATACATAGCAAAGAAATTATTTAAAATCATTTATGTCATTCTTTATTTTGTCCCTGCTTTAGACAACTCCATTGATGTGAAAAGAGAACTTCAGATTGCTTTTGGACTGTGTGGACTGATTATAGGCTTGATTTTCCTGATAGTTGGACTTTTCTACTACAAGAAAATGTCTACTATATACAACAATCTCTTTGAACGTGAGGACAATAAAGAGAATTTAAATTTGAAAAGAACTGTATCGGCTTATTTTACTACGATGCTAGTGACATTTTCTTGTCTTTGTTTTAACAGGATCAACAGTAATGGTTCTGGAGGACCATACAGCAGCTGGAAATTTTTAGCACCTCGAAGAAACACAATTATTGCAATAATACACCATTCTTTATGTCTTGATAATGAAAGAGGGGAATAATACATGCATCTGAAATATTTCAGTTATTGCCAAAGTTTTGCATTTATTACCCATAAGCAACTTTGTACAGCTGGGTCTAAAAACATTTAGTCTCCATCTTTTTTTCTAATTTTTCTATAGGAATTACAAGATTTATAAAATAATAGTAATGCCATTACCAAACAAAATGCTGCTAATTAACAGAAAGCTTCTTCTTCCTAAAGTATGCATGTAAATTTTAGGAAACCTCTAACATTTTTCATGGATCAGTTGCGCAAATTTTCTTCCATTACTGTGTCTTCCATCTCATGTATAAAGATGCTACAGCACTGCAGAGCTTCTTCGGCAACAGGCTGCTTCATCCTAAATGCACAAAGTAGAGATATTGTATCTAGTTTCCATCTGACCATTGCTGCTCCCAAAATCTCTAAAAAGCTCATAATAGCATTTGTACTATTCTTTGCACATGTGTCTTTATTATTGTAAATATACTGTCTTTGCACAAATTCACAGAAGCACACTTATTATCTTTGTATACATTTTGTTAAACATTGGTCTGTTCCTTACATTTTATGGGATTTGTTTTCTTCAACTGCATATTTGGCATTACTATACAGCTCTATTTTTATTATTACTAATTTTATGTGTATTTTTTGTGTTTTCAATGTACTTGTTGCTTTGCTGATACTGAATTATTCTAAAATAAAGTATTTTATTCCATGTTGTTTGAGATTCATGAGTACAGCTTCCCCATCCCTGCTGATCAAAACCACCCACAAAGCATTACCACCTTGTTTCGTTGGGGAAATGATGTGTTGAGGGTGATGAGCAGTGTTTATTTTATATTATGTGTAAAATTGAATACATGTAAAAGGTTACATTTTGATCTAATTTTACTGCACTTTCTTTGCTCCCTATGGCTTGTGGCTAATTTCAAAATGATACAACAGTACTGTATTTTTCGGATTATAAGCTACTACTTTTTTCCCACGTTTTGAACCATGTTTTTACAGTCCGGTGCGGTTTATATATATATGTACATTTCCAGTTTTTTAAAAAAACTTAGTAGGTGCGGCTTGTAGAGAGGTGCGCTCTATAGTCCGGAAAATACGGTAGGGTTTTTTTTGTTTTTTTTTCTTTCCTCGTCACTCAGCTCTATGGAGAGCACAACTAACAGCTATCCTGTTGAGTCTCCCTGCTTAGCTTGAGTCAAATGATGGCTCTCTAATGCTTTGCAATGATTGAATACATATTTGAGACAGATGTGCCATTTTAGAAAGACAGACACAGTATGTCATTTAGGCATACTTTTTCTATTTCCAGATAACAGATTAAACAGCACTTTGTGTATGGTTTTATTGCCTAACCCTGATATAAACTTCTCCAAAACCTTATTTTGACTTAAAAAGGCAGCTAACTGCACTGGAAGGCCATGTATCATGTTCCTTAGTCTTTTGGAATCACATAGTACTTTGTATAGGTTTCTACCATACAATGAAATACAGTGAGGTTTGGTTTTAATACAGCAAAAGTTCAAGGGATATTAATGTTCTTGCAAGGCATGTACTAAACGTCTCTTGAGGATTGTCAACAAACTCATTGCCAACACAAATAAACTGATACTTCCTGCTGGCCAGCATAAGATAATATCAACTGGGTTTTCAAGCCAAGTTCCAGTTTCTTAAGTCATGCAAGCTGCAGTTTACTGAATTCCCATAGCTAAAATGAGCTGAAGTTAATATGATAACACAAGTGAAAAAAAGTATCCACATGATACAGCAGTATCACCAAGTTTCTCCATTAGTCCAAATAATGTTGTATAAAAGCCTTTTCACCAAATATCACCAGCAACCATATTTTGCATGCTTCTTCTACCCACCCTATACGTATTCACTATGCTATTTTCCTCCCCAGGTTAAAGCATTTGGGAATCTCCCAACTGCCACAATTATTGTTATAGTTGGGGCAGTGGTGGCAGGAGTTTGTCCTGTAATCAGTCGGTTGCCGGTACGAGGTACAGTAACACCTCTGCATTTGTTCAGAATAAGTAAGCTTAACATTAACATGGATTGAGAGGGAGTCCAGGTTAGGCTTTCCCACCTAAGAACCCAGTACTAACCATGATGCTTGGTGATGGCAGCATCATGCTGAGGGTATATCTCACAACCTCCAGAACTTGTTTATTGTAGAAGGTATACTGAGTATAAAAGAATTGCCTCAACGATACTCATCCTCACTTTTAAAGAACGGTCTGTTGACATAGTCCAGATCCTAACTGGACTATGATCCAAAACAGACATTAAACTAGTTTTGCAATTGACAACTGGTATTACGTTTCAATCTGCAAACAATATTTAAAAACTGACTGTTCCCAACCACATTGTTTGCCATTCTGCCTGAATTTTCCCTGGATATAGTTGTTTTTGTGCTCTTCTTGTTTAAGCTCTAAAAAATATTACTTGGAAAAACAGAAAGAAAAAAAAAGATAGCAGGGTTTGCCAGAAATGTGAGAATTTTATCACAATCAGTAACTTTCTAGACAGAACGGCTGCATGCAAATATTTTACAGACCATTGTTTCCTTCAAAAAGCCTTCCATCCAGCAAAGATGAAAGTTCCTACTGTTGAGCCAAACAGGTGATTTTGTAAAGGGTTGGGAATTATGATTAATAAGTTAAGCTAAGTGACGCTCACATCCATCAACACATTCTCAATTCATTCCTCTGTTTCAAACAGCATAAAAACGGATAAAGACAGATGTAACGATAGCGTGACAGGCAGTTTAAAAAAAAAATAAAATTTGTTTTGCTCAGACTGAGTGAGGGTGTAGAGCAGTGTGCTTTGCTCTGTTTATGTATAAAATATGAGATGATGCAAATTGAACTCCAAAATACTCCAGACTGAAACAGCGGTGGGGTGAACAGGTTATGTAACAGAGTGGGAGGTTTGAGAGGCAGCTGAATGTACGTGGTAGAAATGTCACCTGGTTCCCACCCAAAGCAATGACTGAATACATATTTGAGACAGAACTGTATTTAATTTATTAGTACATTGTTTTAATGTATTTGGCTTAATATTTGATGGAATTTAAAATGAGAAGTAAATAATTTTTCTTCATCTTTTTTTGAAATGCTGCCATTGTGTATCAAATGTTGTTGCAGTCATTGTGTAAAATGTTACAGGCATATCAGGAGTCTTACTGTACAACACTGCAGTCAGATACAACCCTGTATGCTGCTGAATGCAGGGTTGATGCTGCTGCTGAACATTATGGTCTAAAAATATGACTTTTGTTTGTGTGTGCACTAACCTTTCCAGAAAAGAAAAAAGCAACTATTTCTTTTAGTCTTGCTTAGCACTGTTCATCCAGTCAGGTTTATGTTTACACATTTTCTCTTGTTCTTCTTGTTAAGAATGTGTTAACCCTAAGGCTTACAGGATTTTGATTGCGTTTCCCCCCCTTCATAGCTAAGCTCAACTTGGCTTTGGTACAATCTCACATGCCAGACGTATTCTTTGTCTTCTCAAAACAGGAAGATATTTTCAAATTCACCAATCTTCTTGTGCTGTCATGTCTGTTGGCGCTCCCTGAAAAGACAGTGAGCACAAATATGCAATCAATGTACAAGCTTTGTAAAATTCATTCTTGTGATTTTGCACAAAAATAGATCAGAAATGTTGGTTGTGGGCATGTTGTCCAACCGCTAGGAGTGAATGAAAACAGTAACACATGCTGAGATTTTATCTCTCTCCATCACGGTAGTGTCATGCAACACTGCTTTTGTTAATCGGTTCGTCTTGTTCCTGGAAGGAGAATGTGAAGAGATATCATTATGGGAAAAATCAAGTAAGGGGAAATACATCTGATTTATTTTCAAATAAAAACTTTACCTTCACCCCACTAGTGCTTGATGACTATACTTTAAGAGAACTTTCACAGAATCAAAATAATCTGATTATACAACAGTATCAGTCAGGAGAAGAATACAAAAAATGTGCAGAAATATAGCTGCCATGGCATAAAGACATTCATCAATAATGCAAAAACTCACTAAGCTAATAATAATAATAATGTTTGAATACATTTTGTGCTGATTATATGGTCCTCTGTGCTACGTTTTGGCATTCAGAGCATTGCAATCACAAAGTATCAGCACACCAGAAACAATAAGTGTTGCAGCACTTTCGTCTATAATTCTTTAAAATCTTTGCTTAATTTGATATGAGATCAACACAGGTGGATGTAAATTGAAAAATTGAAGAGGGAAAGACTCTACAAGTGAATGTCATTGGAGAAAAAGCTGAAGGAGACACTGATATGAATCTAGGAAAAAATAAATGAGAAGAGAAGCATTAGTAAGGGACAGCTGTCTTCAATCAAGTCCTGTTAGGTAATGTTCCAACAGTCTGCCAGTTTCCTGAACATCTTCTTTTTAAAACACTTTCCTCATTTTTGTACTCTCTTTAACTAAAACCAAATCTCTCCAGTCTACGTCTCCCCTTGATTTTCTTATCTCCTTTTACGTATGCATAAACACAGCACACCCTTTGGAGCCTCTGCGTGCCGTGAGGCAGGAAGTAAAAATGATGTACACAGAGATCATGTGTAGTGAGTGATCATAGCTTTATATAAGCTCTAATTCAGTGACCCCAGATGCTGCAGAGATCCAGAATTGGAGGGCAGGGGAATAAAATGTGAGTAGAGCAGAAGGCATGACTGGAGGAGGTTTTCTCACACCTGCAACACTAAATACGCCACAGCAGGATGTTGGAAAAAGGTCGTCTACTTTGCTTTTGTTTTCATTTCTGAAAGTTTATCATTTATAATTCCAATGATGTTCTACCCTGTTAGGTAAATACCAAATAAAATACAGAAAAAAATAGTCGTTTTGTTGCAGCAACATTTTAATAGTAAAACAGTGTAGGTCACACATGACTCAGTCTTGAAATGTAAATAAAGCATTCGTGTCCAGTACTCAGACTGATGCTTTTTCACATTTTGTCACATCATCGTAGTCTCAACACATATCATTTGGATGTGGTGTGAGATTCTAGCCCAAGATAGAGCACAACATTGAAGTTGGAGGAAATTACACAGGTATCTTCTTTACAAAATAGTTCAAGCTCAATTAGATTGGATGAAGAGTTACTGGGAAATTAAATGTTCTCGTCTTGGCACAGGTTCATGTCTGTACTTCAACAACATATCTGAATGCTTTGATCAAAACCGTTTCTTTGCAGCTCTTCATGCATTTTTAGACACTTTGTCTTGTTGAAAGGGGAACCTCTGCCCCAATCCAAATCCCTAACAGGTAATACTCAGTTACTGCCCTATACATTTAACTTCTCATCTATTTCTCCATCACTGACTCACAGCCATCTCCTTTCAGAAGCAAAGCATTTTCCACTGAATGATGCTTGCTTCTTACTTCGTGTTGGTCTATAAAATGAAACACAACAACGTTTGCGGGGTTATGAAGAAACTTGCAGCCAGCATAAACCTCCAAATCACATAAACCTAAATAGTTTTCTTAAAACAATGTTAACAAGTGTTCTTAAGTGACGCTGCAAACATTGCAAGTCAGCCCGTCGACCTGTATTGCACATAATCCATTTGTGTTGAGCTACTGCACCATATTGCTGCCTTGCACCAGCTGTCATCCTCTGCATCCTGTCACGATCCCTTGGTCCCCTTCTACAGCGAGTGAATTTATCAAAGCTTCATAGGGAATTAACGTTCACCTTGACTTTATGCTGCTTCAGCAAGCTTGGAGTAAAATACAGTCTGTGTGGGGCGCTTGCCCTCAGCAGCATTCCCACGTTTCTGCTGACGCAGCAAAGAGTAAAATGCGTGTGTACTCTTGCACTTTATTCGTTGTGGGGGGAAAACCCAATACTAGAGGTTCAAGGGTTTAGAGGCTGCAAAGTGAGGGAGCCTTGCCTCAGTTTAGGAGTTAATTAAATGTTTCTGAGTGCGTATGTTCCTGTCACTTATTGAAAAGAAGTTGCTAAAGTGTGACCGGCTGGTGCTTCTACTTCCTAATGATTTTTATATTTTTTTCCATGTTGACTTTCTGTTTAACTCGGGTTTATTGTAGGATAATAGCGGAGTCTGTGCACACTGTTTGTGTGACAGATGCTTGAGAAGAACCAGCATCTGCCAGAGAGCTAAATCTGTCTTAATGAGCTCTGCAGGCTTCCCATCACACATTACATCTCTGGTGTCTGGTTTTAAATTGAGGTGAATCTTGAGGCCAGGATGTATTCTATTCTGAATCAATTAAAACATGAATACTATTTTAAAACTATATGAACTTCTCTGCTTTGCTGTTGGCCACAAGGTGTATGTAAAGTAATATCAATTCCTTTTGTTCGATTTTCTTTTTCAAAATATATCTGTGCAAATGGAAAAGTTTTCATAGAAATTCTATTACTGCATCACTTAAGATAATTTCTTGGAGTACGTTTGTTACTTTCATTCAGATTTATTCTTTTAAAAACTTCCTGTTTTGTCTCTGGCTGAAACAGCTTTTTTGGATGAGTAATTTCTGGATTTGGAAGGATTGTTGCCGACTTAGACATTTGTTATGATGCCAAACCATAATAATAACCTTAACATCTCAAAATCTCAAATAATACCTCATCTAAAACCTATATCCCAGATGAGTCTAGATTGAAGGAGGCATCATGGATGCAGAGCAGGAGTAATTAGGGGAGGAGGAGGAAGTTCAGGTCAAAGTTCAAAGCAAGATCTTCAGCAAACAATTTGGATGAACTTTAAATCGCTAACAAATATCCATCCAGCCTAGGAATTCAGTATTATTAAGAACTGGCTGTAAGGTCATGTCACCAGCATTTTTCTGCTGACTTTTCTGACTATGCAAAATAAAGAAGTGTGATCTCTATAGCCCTGATAATACTGTTGGTACTATGGGTTCCAATAATTGTGTTACATGGGATAGTGATGAAAATAATTTTCCAACATATTACATTAATTTCTTTAGCAGTGCTGTGTTACTGTATTAAAATGTTTTGGGGGTTTTTAATTTTTATCAGTGGTGCCAATAAAATACTCCCCAAAAAATTCAAATGTATTTTTGTGAGTCCTGTAAGTTGCCTACGAGATGTTTAATTCCCTCTGTAGATTTTACTCTATGGTGAATGTAAGATGAATTGTAATGAAGCTCAACAGCTATATAAACGTATCTCAACATGAGAACGCTCATTTATCCACACAATGCTGAGCTCTCAGGACTGTAATTATTCTGTCCATGCATGAATTTTAATTACATCTTATCACTGGGCCCACTATTGTCTCGCGTTCGTTGCTGTAAGTGTGTGTGGTCCTTAGGATTCTGGTTATCTTCTCACAGTAACAAATCTCTTGGCTGAAGCACATTTACCAGTTTCCCACCACCAGCTGCTGTGTTAGAAAAGGAGGCAGAAAGGCAGAGAGACACACAGTTTGGATTTTTACATGATCTGTTTGATTTTTTTCTCTGAAACATGCACTTGGTGTCGCATCATAAAAAACACGTTCACCAACTTGCATGAATTTTATTTTAGAAGCAAGATTCCTGAATGTAATCTGGTGTCTTTTTGCTTTACTTTGCTGCCAGAGATGCCTGATTCCCACTTGTCCCCATCGCTACATCTCTTTCCGTAGCTTTCTTTAGAAATTAACTTTACTTGAACTCATGATGTTCTTTCAATGTGGTGTGAAAAATAGAAAGATTCATCATGCAAAATCAAACAGGTTAAAATATCAGCATGTTTGTCTTTCAGTTAGAAGACATAAGGCAACATGGAAATGAAGGACAAAAGTCAATCATGATTTTGACTGTATCTGATTCCTCCTTTTGGTTTCATTCATTTACATGGTCCTTCAGTTGATCTACTTGCACTAGGAAGGTCTGTGAGAATTGGCACAATTCCCTACCACCGTTTTAATGAATTCATGCTGTGAAGGAAAGAGAGTGACTGAATTGCTGTAACAGACCAAACATGATGAGCTCAGAGCACAAATTGAACATGAAAGAGAAGAAAAAGAGAAAAAAGAAGAAAAAAAAACAGGCAGATTCAGTGACATGTGGGATTGTAGAAGATCAATTACACCTGAACATAGAACAAAAAATATATTTCCATCTTGTCAGCCCTTGATCCTACCCAACAGCTCTGTTGTCCGACAGAGAGAAAGAGAAATAATAACCGATTATTCATGGCCACTCTGTCTTGAGTCAAGGCCACTTCTCCTATTTTGTCATTTCATGGAGATTTCCGCAGACAACAATGAAAAGTGTTCCTCATTCATCAGCTGCAGCTTTTAGGTAAACAACAGACTGAGCCAAAGTACAATGGCAGGTAGGGAGACTGGCACAGGAGCTGGCCTGTTTATACAAAATGTCCAAAAACCTGAATTAATGAAGGGCGACAGAAAGAGGATGGTGCTTCGTGTTAATTCTCTCCGGTTTGCCATCAGATTGATCAGGGCACCGCTTAGTGGTCCTCCCGAGTGGCCACTTTGCCTCTGTGATTTCCATCCAGTGTGGAGATTTATGTGCACTCTCTATGCAAGCTGATGTCACTTAAGAAGTGTATCTCCCAATTTTTTCACTTGTCTGTTCCTCGCCATCGGAGTGGATTAAAAAATGCGAACAAAAGAATGCATTGGCTTTGCTGTAGTTTGCTTTGAATCCACACATTTGCTTGTACTTGCAAATCTCAGACTAAAAGAAGAAATCATCTTGCTGTGAAGCATCTAAATAATGTTTTTGCACATAATGGCAGATTTTATGATGTGCTCCTCACCTCTCTTTGAGTAGTCTGATCATAAGGTTGGTCATCTGGCCTCACAGATGACCAACTGTACAGTGTCATAAAACAGCAGGGGCTAGGTCCTGCATGCTTGAGACTGAAGTTTTTGTTGCCCTTCTGACCCTGAACTTATCAGGATCAGAGCTGTCCTCTTTAACATCAAGCAGAAGTTTTATAATTGCTTTCATTTTAATTCGTTGAGGGTTGATAAAAGATGGCTTACAGAGGGCTCCATTCCTGCAAGAAATATTTAAAAAACAATGTTGTCATTTAGGCTGCCATGACAAATTATTAGTAAACAGTGGTAAACCTGTGTATCTCAAGAACCCAGAGCTATGTTAGGTGTTTTTAGGAGCATACAAATCATAGAAATGAATCCAGTTTTAGTGAGAGTCTTCCTCTTTACTTAGAGTAGTGCTTGGTTATTTTACAGTGCTTTTTCATATTTATTAGGAAGAGAACATATCCCTTCACTATTTTATATATGTTTTATACATGTGTATAAAAGATATTTACATGTCTATATTTGTAGAGCACCACATAAACATTTGTTATTTTTGATTAAATAAACTCCTGATTGATCAACCAGTAATGAGTTCCCTCCTCTGTTACACCTGACTGGTGACAGTGTTGTTGTGACAGTCATATTTCTGCCAGACTCCAACAGCTGTGCAGTCGGAAACACCGCCGTCAACATCCCTGCTGGGACTTCTTTATCACACCTCATTAGTTTCATCTCATGGTCAACAGACGGAAAAAACTGGCATTGCACAACAAGTTACACTTCAAGCATGTTGCCCGGTTTAAAGAACCTCTGCTCTATTCCACTACACTATCATATTTCTGGGCTGTCCATTCCTGGGACTTTGTAGCTGGATGAACAGAGTCCTTGTCTTTTTGTTTTTCCACTAGCTTAACACAGCTATGCTTGGTTGGGGCACACATGGTTGAGTGTGTGTGTCAGCTGAGTCCTACATGACCCCTTAGCATTTCAGCACAGCAACATAAATCACTGGGCTGTATCTATTTCCTAGGCACGGAAATAGGTCTACAAGCAGTTGGAAATCTCTGTCATGGAGCATCCCTTCTCTGCTGTCTATGGAAAATAGTTGCCATGTGACACCCAAGTCCTGCCTGTCAAAGCTGCTCAAAGTGACATTGTGACAGAGCCAAGTGTGTCAGTCAGAGCTGAGAGAAGGATTGTGGGTGTTGACTGATTTATCACGGGGAGGCCGTGGGAGAGGGTCACCGAACCTGTTGCTTCTGTTTTTTGTTGTTGTCCTGTTTGATCGGGATTGTTACTATGGTGCACACAGCCTCAAGCAGGACTACCTTTGTTTCTTAATCCTGATAATCCTTCTGCTGCAGTAAAGAACACGAGCAGCAAAAATGTTGTTTTCACTTTAATCATTTTAGTGGCCTGCTTTATTCTCGCTTTATTATCCAGATGCATGGCCTACTTTTGCTCCAGTACAAGCACTAACTGTTCAGATTGACCAACATAAATGTCTAATTATCTTTATTAAATTCAACAATTTAACAGCAAGCCTGTCTGCTCTCTCTTGTCGTTCAGTACCGTATCGGCCAGCTGTACATGATCAGCAAACACAGCCATGAACAGAGTGAACGTGGAGAAGGTGTGGAAGTGGTGCAGAACGAGCCCTACGAGGATCCAGAGCACGGATCAGGCCAGTTTACAGAAAAACGGATCTACCTCAATAAGTGAGTATTATTCCTGCAGTCATGTCAAAATGCAACTATGAAATAATTTATAAGACCTTTGTAGTTTTTCTTTTTATTTAAATTTTTTTTTTTATAGTGCATTTACTTGTGTTATTGTAAATGGATCAATTATTAACTTTCAGATGCACACACTCTACAGATATTTTAGTTTTTCTTTTTTTTCCGTTATGCTTTCTGCTTCCGTTATTTATGCAAACTGGAATCATGTTTGAGTTTGGTGGAATAAATTACTTACAGTAAACTATTTTATAGAACAAATTACATGCAGGACTTTATATGGCAGGAACAAAAAAGAAAACAATATTCTCAACAGAAATAAGAAAAACCTAACAGCTAGCTGGGGATATATAGCTGAGGAATATTTCAATTTACTCTAATAAAATGACATATTCCAATACTAATGCAGAGTTTTGAAGATGCCAATGACAAATTAAAGAATGTGGGTTTCTATTTCCTGTCAAACTCATTTTTGAGAAATCACTCTGTTTAATATGTGATTATCCAACAAACTATGTCAACTGACCTGTTCAGCAAATCTCTTCATAAAAAAAATTGCAGAGTTTAAATTATTTTTTTATTGATAGAACTAATTTATACAAGCACCAAATAGTATAAATTTGGTGCTACATATCAGCTTTACATGTTGGACTAAGCATTCTACTCATGTTTCAGTAATGAACAAAGCAAAAATGTAATCTGATATCTTTTATTCATCATCCTTCTGCATATTTTTCCGCTGAAGTGTTTGACCCTCTGACAAATTTGATAAGCATGAAATTGAGGATTTGATTGTCTCTAACTGAATTGGCTGCTGTGTGTAATTTCATTCTAATTTATGAATTGACTTTGAAAATCAGACTTTATCCCTGGCTTCAAAGACTTTTTTATTTATTTTTTCTTTCCTTTCTCTCGTAAACAGAGCAAGAAAATATAGGATTTGTTTTATATAAGAAATATGAACACTTAGACTTTTATCGCAAAGACTGATGGGAAGAATCTTGCTGAAAGCAAACTCTCTGATTTCATTTTTCCAAGCTATAAAGTTAAAGATATAGAGGTAAATGGATGAGCTGTGGGAGAACTCAAACAGATGAAAGGGGCTTTGGTTTATCAAAGACGTTTTTCAAATACAATAGGTTCTGTGTTTTAATAAGTCAGGCACTATTTTGTTCAGCTTTTGAGCCGTTACATAGCGCAACCTTACTGCTGCCCATTCAGAGAAGGTACTAAATCCCAACACTAAGCCTCGAATCTATCAGTCATGGTAATGTAATTTGAAACGACTGATTTCCATCATGAAGTAGCAACTCCAGCCCAGCTGTGCTGCTTTGTAGCAGGGATGATTTAGATGTTGAGCACTGAACCGAGGTGGGACATGGGTGGCAGTTTAATCTGCTGAGAAAGCTGACAATCAACATACTGTAAATTGCACAATGAGGTCAAAGTAATTTTAGCCACTGAGTTGTTTCGGCTCTCTCTTAGAGCGCATTTTTAACCGCTAAATGGGCATCGAACGTATTTATAATAAATATCCTGAGGGGCCTAAAGACAAAGCTGTTGCATCAAAGGTATTAAATTGTATTTTTATGTATTTTATTTGTAGTGGATATGCTGATTTTAATACCATAATCTTTACACATTTAGTTAATTTACAACAAGCTTTAAATTATAAACTTGCCATAGCTTCAGTGTGAATCCAGTTATCCTGCAAATGTCTCAGAGATTTGTTAGACAACATAACTGAACCTAACCAAACACAACCTCACTAAGACCAAGGAACAAAGCAAATAGGTCAAGGAGAAAGAAATGGGGATGTTTAAAGATCAATAAGCTTATTGAACAAAATCCCAACCTATAACCATCTTTTAGATAACTGTTCATCTCCACTAAAGCATATTTTTTGGCAGAATCAGGCTGAGGGGATTGTTTTCTTCAGCTAGAACTGTTAAGCTGGTTAGAGGCTGCAAAAGGCTTAAGAATGAGGTGGAGAATTACCTTCCAGCAGGAAAATGACCTGAAGCACACATCCAGGTTAGATCAGAGCTTCTTTATTTGTTAGAATGGGCCAGTCAAATTCCAGACTTAAATAAATGAGAATCAGACGTACTTGAAAATGGTTGTGCTAAACGTTGGCTGAGATTCAACTATTTTGCAAAGAAAAAATAAATATATAGTTATGAGCACTTTTGCAAGTCACTGTATACCGCAGATGTTTTGTAATTAACAGGACTTTTTTTTTTCTTTTTCAGATTAATATATTGTGTTGCTTTAAAAGGACTCAAGAGCTTTCATAAGATTTACATCAGTACATGTTGTGTTTTATTTTCTCTAAAGAAACTTCAATGCGATTTTGAAAGTTTGCTTTGGGGCGTCATAATCCTGAATCATCCCTCATCTTTCAGCCCTCCAGACCTGGATTCCTCTTTACAACCAATATTTTAGTGTATCCACAGAGAGCGATGGTGTCATCTGTAAGTGTCATCTTCGCACCAAATTACGGTGTATTTTAGAAATGGTGCAAGTGGCTCACAGTTTATGGTGACATTTAACTGAAGTTCTTGACATTTTTTATTCCTCTTTCTAGCTCTACTGGTGCAACAGGAGTTTGAATGATTTATGTTTCCTTCACACTGTTTGCTTTTGCTTCTTTGCAAATGAATATTCTAAAATATCATACATAATTTTAATTTCCTTGGGAATTCATAAGAGAGAAAACGTTTTATGACACCAGTGAAAAGGGCTTTAAAGGTTAATTGTCATTTCTTTTTATTGAGTTATACATAATGAGAAATGATATAACCTAAGGCTTTTGATGGCTTACACTTGCCTTAATGTAAGGAATTTGCTTTTAGCTTTATTCTGGACTTTTGGTATTGCACTTTTGCAAAATTTTGTCCATTTGTTTTAGTGCTGATAAAAAAAAATCCAAGGTGAGGACAGTCTATTAAACAAACACCTGATTCCAGTCACTCCCAGAGGACATTGGCAGAAAGAGAAGAGCAATGCCATGAGACAGGTGAAGTGGTTATAAATGACAAGTGAGTGTGCCTCAGGGACAAATGAACTGTCATTCACAGTCCTAGAGGAGAAGAAGACTACATGTTGGTGTGAGTATGCAGTAAGTCTGCTTGTCTCTGTGTGGGGACACAGAGAGAGATGAGGTCAGCGTAAGTGATGGATAATTTGAGCAGTCGCCGTTGGACACCAAGAAGGCCTCTCTCCGCCCACAAACCACCTGTTACTGTGTTACAGCTGCAGTCTGTGCATGTGAATGTATGTGTGTGGCACTTGTAAATAAAGCAGTGTGAGGACACGGGACATGTGACCGGCCTGCTATGTTTGTATAGTACACCCTGGCTGTATGACAGAGAAGAGGAGCCGGAGGAAACCACCAGTCTTATGTCCCTGTGGTCTCAATGGTCTCATAAAATCCTGGTTAGCTTAGCACACACAGTTTCTTGTAAAAGCCATTTTTTTCCCTTGAGAGTTCCTAAATTCTGTCACATATAGAAAACCAAGCAGTGTAATGTGGTTATTTTGATATTGTATTATTAGCAGTATTTTTGTAGCTGCTAGTTATATATTTCACAAATCTTCTCTTATTTACAAGTCCCCATTTAAAGTTTACCACAAGAAGTTTGGGTGTGAATAGAAGACGCTCTGGTCAAATGAGACCAAACCTTTGGCTACTTTTTGACCTACATGCAAAATGTTGTCTGTAGCAGAACATGTTCATGTTCTAGATCACCTAAAGATCCAAAACTAAAGCCAAAGAGTGTTTTATGAGATGTAAAAACTGATGTACACAGATGCTCTCCATCCAGTGTGACTGAGCTCAGCTTATTTTACAAAGAAGAATAGGCAATATACAGAGAAACCAAGTGTGTTGTGCACTTTTCAGTTTTCTATGTGCAAAAATGATAACAATGTATTGGTTTTCTTGCACTTCACAATTAAGCAATACTTTTGGTTTGTCTAAAATGCAATAAAGGAGTCTGAAAATATTTAAGGGATATGAGTACTCTCATAAGAGACTGTGCTATAGTAATCAGCTTTAATATTATAACGAGTGAAACCTGGTCTTGTTAATCCAATGGATGTATCCGAAACTGGATATTGATGTTCAGGACAAATGTAATATGAGTTTAACTGCTTCTGATCAGACTCGATTATAACTTTCCGCTCTTTTACTTTCCTTCATGTCTTTGTTAAACTGTGATGACTGTTATAATGCTAAACGTATCAAAGTTTTAAATTTCAATCATTTCATTTTTATTCATCAACAATTTGTCCTGTTTCCCAAATCTGTGGCCTGTCACTTCTTCCCTTTTTTGTTTATAGAATCCATTTTTGAAGAGAAATGGCTGCTCCTCTGTATTTTTCTTCTTATTAACCCTCCACGCCTCTCTCTCTATCTATCTCAGTGCAAGTGCAGTGAGAGTCCCAGCAGGGTTGCTGGGTGTAATCTCTGTGATCCGCTTTCCCAGGGGCCATCATGCCCTCACTGTATGGTCTCCATTATGGCTCCATGCAGCAGGATGTTCCTTATTGCTAGTTATGGTTGATAGACTAAAAGAAAAGAGTTGAGAAACTTGAAGTGAAGGCTAATTTCATTGTGCTACACTTAAGTTACTTGTCTCACCAATTTTATTTTCTCAGCTTGCCAACCTAAACTCTCTTCGTTCTATGTGTTTTAGCAAGCTGCCCAGCTGGGCCAGGGCAGTGGTTCCTAAAATTTTCTATGTCACAGAGAAGGCCTGGAACTACTACCCATACACCATCACAGGTAATCATTTTACAGAAAGTCCCTCCTCTTTCATCTATCGACATTTTTCCAACCGGTATTGTGTCAGAGTTATATAATCAGAAATCACAGTCAGTTTAAAATGACACAGAAACTGTTTACCATTTAAATCCCATCTTTTAAATGCATTAAATATCAGAACCTGACTAATCCATGGCTCTTTTCTATCTTTTAATAGTACACATGCATGAATATTTACATGATAATGGATCAAATTATAGTCTTTAGCTAATTTGCATGCATTTCCTCTTCTCGCTAGATTAATGTTATTCATGACTGTTTACATGAAAACGTAAACATTAAGTAACTCATATGTGCATTTATGATACTACTACTATAAATTGTCCATTATTAAGTTCATTGTGCCTGTCAATATTACAAGCACTGGAAGTTAGGAAGTGCAAAACACATTGTCTTAATTATGTAACTACTAATGATAAGTAAACAACGTTTAACAATGTTTTGAAGTTTCTCTTGAATACAGACAAACTTTCTGTCTCTGATGGTGGTCAGTGACAGAATCACCTTTTCTTCTTAATCTAGTACATTGGATTATTGATGGTGGAGTGAGACCATGCAATATTTTGACATCAAGCAGCAAATTTTTTACATTTTTATGAAGTTTAAATGTAATATTTTGCCTTCGGGCAGCAAACCCTGATAATGATACGGCACAAAGATTTTTTGTGAAGATGTTCAATAGGTTTTTGTACTGTTGAGCCTGATAATGGCATAATCTACACATTTCTATGTATTTGTACAAACAAATACATAGAGAAATTGATGTTTGAAAAGAGTTATATCGGCCCAAGTACTGAACTTTGTTGGACGCCAACTGGAGTTGAGTTTTGATTGGCATTGGCAAGAAGGGGAAAAGCTGAAATTAACTTTTCAGGATAAAATATAATTTCTTGCATATAATTTCTTGTACATGACAGTTTGTGTTACACTTACAAAATAAGGAAAACTATGCTAGAAACTATAACAATAGAGGTGTTAGCTACATAAGAGCTCTTCATACCATGCATGCCTTTTCTGAGACTAAAATGTTATTTCTGAGGCCTAATGGTACATGCGGTTTCATTTCTTTGTTCTCTTTTACTCATCTCTTTCTTTCTTCTCACCTCTTATTCCTGTCCATTACACTGATGGCCTCTGGTCAGAGTACACAGTGAGTATTTTCACTTTCTGCACAGTGTACACACACACACACACACACACATTATGATCCAAGGCACTTTGATCTGACATGTAAGTTGAAAGAGAGCGTACCAAAACATGTGCTTTAGAACATGCTATATGTGATACTTTCTTTGAATTCACTTTTTTGTTCCATTATCTATATTTCTTCTTCTTCTCACATTGATGCTTATTACAGAATGGCAGATCAGAAAGATTTTTAAATAATATTTAATTAAATAATTTCTTAAATTACACAATTACTGTATCATATTAAACACACAACTGGGTATATTCAATGTAAACGACTTTAAACCTATTTCTGTAGTGGTTACTGCTGAAAAATTATATCTTAGTCTGATATTGCCAAAGCACATCATCACAGTTAAATTTGCCGTTGAATTCAACAAACATTTCTACATTTGTTGTGGTAGAGGATCATTTGTCTGGCATTACTCCCAAACAACCAATTCAAGTTTAAATGTTGTCCAATTAAGGTTTGGTAATCTTTAGTCCCAGGTCCTTGTGTTTTATGTGATTATGTCCAAAAAAGACTAATTACTTATTTTCTGATAAAAGACATCATGGTCCAAAACAATGTCTTACCATCTGATACTTTTTTTTTTCTGCTCCCTCCAGTGCTCCTTCCTGCCCAAGTTTTCCATCCACATAGAGAGCAAATATGAGGATAACAAAGGAAACAATGATAATGTAAGTACAGCTCAATATCTCAAGCGCTTCATGAAGAACTGTGCGCGCATCTTGATTTTTCAATTGGGTTTAGATTGCCGCAGTTTCTATTCCTCTGTTGTCTGTTTTATTGCTTCATCATTTTATCAGACTCCATCTTCACCATCTTCATGCTTCAAGACCTCGCCATCAAATTAAATGAATAGCTTTTGTCTGAGGATTACTGAATCATTGTGACTGTGAGATATAAAGAGAAAGGAGACTTGGTCTGCTCTATTCATATCCCGGCAGGATTTTCAGATAGTAGAATACGTTCAGCACTTTTCAAATGAATTGCCACACGTCAATGTTTTATGCAAACTTCATGAGTGATGTTGTTGAAAGACTAAAAGTTGCTTTAAATCCCACAATTCTAATTCTGCTGGAGAAAGTTGAAACCCTTTGTTGCAATGTTTTTGCAGTTTTGCAATTGGAACCAAAAAGAAGAATCTACTCAAAATTATTTGCCATTGTCCACATCCCAGAACTGAAACTGTTTGTGTCTATAGTTGCAGAAAACATTTAATATAAATGTTAATTATACAGAAAAAATATTCAGTAGCTGGAGGATCAAGCTCGTTAAACAGAGAATGCAACTGTCAATCCTAATGTAAAGTATAATTGTGTCAAAATTATTTAATTTAGCTTGTCTTGTTTTATCATTATATATCTAAGAAAGAGAAAGGGATTTGTTGCATGTAAACAACAAGCCTTAACTTTGTACAATTCATTAAACAAAACAATCAATAAGTATGCCTTTGTTGATAAGGAAACCATTAGGATACCCTGCCCCCTAACAGCTAGTAATTATTTAAATTCTACACTCATTTATCTGTAAAACATTAATCCAAAATTCCAATTATCTGTCTGCATTATCTCTTCAAAACTTCATCCTGAACCTTTCTGGTTTTATTAGAACCTAAAAAGTTGGTCCCCTCTCACTAAAGTAAAAGAAAATATCTTATCTGTTTATGACTGTAGAGACATCTACTTTAATATCAGTGGCGGAAATTTGATAGGTCCCATGATGACATTGTACGGTTTTTGGGGATTTCATTTAGCATCTCAGAGTCTGTTTCTAGAGTGAATTTTCTTGAACGCCCAGATCTACACCGCTGTCAGTTGTTATTAATATCTTCCACTTGTTGGTTATTTCCCGTACAGTTGAACGCCCAAATCTGATGTTAAATTCTTTTGAGACGTCAAAAGCTGCCGTCTTCCCTCTGAAGGCTTCAAAATGAAGAAGCTCAATAGATCTCCTTGTGGTCATTTTCACATCAACTGTCAGGAGTCCACAAAGATAAATGTTTGAGGTTTAAGCAGATGTTTAAACTCAAAATGTTGAGCAGCAATGACAATGCTCAAGTGCACCCGACATGGCACATCTGTGTGGGATTCTAGGTATTTTAGGTATGAATAAATGAAGAGTGTCTGAATTTATTCCTGAACGTTTTTGTCTTTATAGTTATATTACTTAATGGTTATATTACTTAATTATATTACTTTAATTTTTTTATTACTTAATTTTTTTTCCATATTGTGTTCATTAATAATACATATCCAAATATTTCTCCAAATGCAACAGCTGGGGGTTTTTTTTAAAGTGGGTGAAAAATAGAGATTTTAAACTTTTTAATGCCAAATTAATAGTACATAGAGAATAATTTTAAAGAACTTCTTTAAGGAAGACATGTTTCGTGTCTTCTACAACATGAAACTGTGTCCTCACATTTCAGTTTGTAAAGCTTTTCATCACATCTGAACGCATCCTTCTTTGTTTGTGCCTGTCCTTCAGAGCCACTTGATGCTTTAATTGGCAAAAAGAACAAGTCCGAGTTATGCAACATTGCCTCAATCTATGCTTAAGGAAAAAGCAAATGTCTGCAGCTCCCCTCGGTGGCACGTGATGAGAGGTGCACCCAAATTCTGCTGGAGTCACAGATGGTCATTATTTCCCATTTGAAGCTGACTAGAGCAAATGGGGCAGTAGACTTGTTCAGTGGAGGGGCTTTCTCCTTACGCTCCAGACTTAACGCCTCACTGCCTCCACCATTTGTCCTCTTGCTTCTCTTCTTTCTTTTCCAGTCACCATCATCGTTTTCAGTAATCTATCCATTCATCTTTCTGATTTTTTTCCCTTTTTGTAGCACCGATATATGAGACTAGAGGGAGTTTATTCATGGCTTAGTAACACTAAAATATGAAGCTGTTCAGGTAAGACAACATAATTGTTCTTGTGTTAAGAGGAAGTCACTGAACACAAGGTTCAACTCACATCTTATTTAGAATCTTGTCTAAGAAAAACCAGTCACATGACACAATCAACACAGCCCAATGCTTTGCTTCGACTGCTAACAACAAAGGTGTGTGTTTTGCTGTCTCTCAGATCTTTGGAGGTGAGCTCAGAGAGGAGGAAACAGAAGTGTGCTTTGTGGACATTGCCTATGATGAGATCCCTGAGCGCCACTACAAAGAATCAGAGGTGAGGAAAGAGAGGTTCCTCAATTAAAGACGTGAATCCGTGTTTTTAAAAAAGGGCGTGAAGAAAGAACAAAGGATTCAGATTAAATTACAAAGATTAGAAATGTAGTGGAGGGATAACAGATGAGATTTTTATTATTCACTTATTTTGATCACCTGATGGTCCTCTGCCTCATCTGAATGATGGAAGAAACACAAGTGAATATGTACAGATGGGTGGAGGTGTGTTAACTGCAGTAGTTTTACATTTGCTTGCACGTGTGCTGGCCAACCTACCGCGGTGTGACGATTATAAGAGGAGTTATTAATAACATATGGAGTCATGACTCTGCAGCCGTGGTGTTTTATTATTGACACCTTCGCTACACACCTCCCACTGGGATGTATGCTGTTCTGCTTTTACACTTGGAAGCTAAGACTAGCTCAGAGGTTATGTTCAGAGTTAAATATAGATAAATATTTGATTCAAACACAGAATTTAAAATGAATAATATGTTTGATTCTTTCTCGAGACAAACACAGCATCATTATGGCTAATTAATTAAAGATGAAAAACAAAACACCCCAGTGTCTCTCCCCACTCGGCTCCTTCAGACTAGCCAGCAGCAATTAGCAAACACCTGGTGGAACAGCACTTATGCTGAGCTCTTTATACAAATACTTCTCAGTGCTGCGCTGGTAAAAACGTTGTTAGAGGGTTAATAGAAGAGCGATGTAATCAGTTCACAAAGGCAGAGTCTTGGAAAGAGCAGTACTTTCTTAAAGAGGCACAAACCCAATTTTAAAGTGCTAAATTATGAAGTTAAATTTATTTTAAGTCGTAATTGATAACATGATTGTGCTATAAAATGGATCTTGTACCTAATTCTCCCCCTTTAAGGAGTTAAGCATCATTATTGAAAAAAAAGAACCTTTAAATTTTTTCTTCCATACAGATCAAGCATTTACTGGCATTTTCTATTCTTCCTTAACATCTTCAGTTTTTCTTCAGTGAATCTGACACATTTTATGCAAAGAGAAATGCAACAGGCTTCATCCACCTCCTCTACTATGGAACTCCCTGCAGGGACAAAAAGTTTCGTCTGCCACCCGCACACATTCTGTCTTAGTCAAACACGTAACCCTCAAGACAAATGAGCGCCACAACATAATTAGTCCACAGGGGGGAGTGATTAATGTGCATAAAGCTTGTGATGAAGGGCTCCGTCTGTGAATCTTGGCTGTTCTCTTTATAATTCTTGTAATGAATGCAGGTGTTCCTGTCCTGTAGGGGGGAAGCGAGTGCGTGAAATAGATAAACACTGCCAAACAAGATGGCCCACCAATTTGGCTATTTGTGGTACATCTTTTGAGAAACATGACAATAACCTGAGAAGGGTTAATTTTTCTCTACATCAGCTGCCTCGTTCTTTTGCAGGACCTTCGACAGTTTAAGTCAAAGAAGACAGACAGGGGCAATCTGCGGGAAGGATGGATCGACACCCAGGACCCCATCATGTGCTCGTACAAACTGGTTACAGTTAGGTTTGAAGTGTGGGGCCTGCAAACACGCGTGGAGCAGTTTGTGCACAAGGTCAGTGTGAAAAACGACCTGTATTGGATTTTGTTTTTTGCAACCTCTCTTCATTGTTTTCAGACTTTTGGAACCTCGCAGATCACTATCAGTGCCTGAGGCCTTCAATTTTCTATTGTGGACACATATAACACATGGTAGTTAACAAAATCTGCTGTTTTCTTATCACTCTATTTCAGTGTCTACCCTGGTCACCCCACACTGTTAGACCTCCCAGCAACATTTAATCCTAATATCTGCTATTTCCCAGAGGCATTTCTCCCAGCTCTGAGCAGCATTTGTCCTTGGGTCAGACTGCTTCCTATTTGGCCCTTGCCTGAGGCTCCCTTTGACACACATAGGTACACACGGTCAGGGCTATTACTCACAGGGTAGCGCTCAGAGTGACTCATATTAATCATTTACTCCTGTGGAGGAAAAGAAGCATTAGCAGCTTCAGCATGTTTTCAGACTCTCACCTTCAGGGTTAAGTTAATATGATTCACATCCGCTCACCTTGAACTGCCTCCCCCTCAGCTTCGGCTGCGATTTCACCTTTTTGTTTTCGGACTTTCTTCAGGTGATACGCGATGTCCTGCTTCTAGGACACAGGCAGGCCTTTGCGTGGGTGGATGAGTGGATTGGTAAGTTTGCTACAGATGGCACCAATGAAAATAAGAATGCTCTGATTAGTTTGGAATTTATAATGAAGCCAAGTTTTTTGTTTTTGTTTTTTTCATTTTAATAAAACTAACAGACTTCATTGGATAAGAACAATGAGGATGAAAACACAACTTTGATAAAACTTTGGACTGACTGTAAAATATGTTTTGCAAAAGTATTCATACAGTTTGTAATTGGAAATGAAATTGTTGCACATTTGCTAATTCTTCTTAGCAAAATGGCCTAAGCTCAGTCAGATTACTTAGTAAACATCTGTTTTCAGGATTTATCGGAGGCTCAATTGGTTTATCCTTTGCTCAAGCTGAGATATTCTAACACTCAAAAATGCTTTCATGTAGATAATCAGAAAGCTTTGATTGTAGTCCTGGCTATTTACCAATGCCCAAATTTTTAGTCTTTTGAAGCCTCTGGCAGGTTTTTTGTCCACCATTTCCCTGTGTTTAGCTCTACATATCTTTTAAACAACTTTGATCAACTCCTATGTCCCTGCTGAAGAACCTTCCCCTCAGAATGATGCTGCCAGCACCATGTTTCGTCATGGGGATGGCTCAGTCTTTCCCATCCAAGACTGGATGTGTACCAAAAGGCTGAATTTTGGTCCCATCTGATTAGAGAAACCTTCTTCCCAAGGTTTGCTGTTTCCCTGGGTCTTCTTAGGGCTTCAGGGGTCATATCTATTTTTCCAACACTTCCATGGAGATCATCTTATTAGATTGCAGAACTATTTGCAGTTGTGTCGACAGATTCTCCCACCTGAGCTGAGGATATCTGCAGTTCCTCCAATGTTACCATGGGACCCCTGGGCTCTTTGTGTTTGTTCATCACTTAAAATCTTGATTAAAAACACTGACTTTTGACAAAGTGTTATAAAAAATGTGAAGGAAATTAAACTTTAGACTTTAGAGCTAATGGGACTTAAAATACCCAATGATCAAAACTTGGAGTCCTTTTGCCTCCTTCAGCTAGTGTGTTTTTTGATCTCACTCTAAGACAATGGAGAGTTTATAATTAAATTGTGACCCTTCTGTGCCATGCAATGATTTTAGCTCCTCTGGTCAAAGTATTTATCCTACAAAGCAACTGTCACCAGATCCGTAAAAGATTTCAAATAAAAAATTAACAGGATATGTTTTCTTGAAATGTATTAAAGTTTAACAGATGCTAAAGTTTGTAGGGTTTTTATAATCATTGCTATATGAAGTCCTTGGCCTGTGTTACACTAATTCCTCTGTTCAAGATTGGTTTTTTTGGGTTTTTTTTAATAAAGTTCAAATTTGTACAGCAAAGAGGCCATACTACAACCTAATACTTGTACATCTTGTGAAATTTTGTTTTCTTTCTGGTCTTTCCATCTCCTGCTCTGAATCAACCAAATGCAATGATTGAAATAATGTTTTCTGCCCTTTACAATAGAAACCTTCCTTAAATAATACAGAAGTTTGAGAAAAAGACAACCTTCTTGAGATAAAATTTTACACCTTTTTACATTCACCATTTTCTCATTGAGAAAAACTGATGCTAACAGGATAATTGTACCTCAGTTTAGTCTTCATGTTTCACAGAGGCAATTTTTGTGCTGGTTTTACGGTTTGCCCTTATTTCATAAGTTAAAACCTTTTTCTTAAGGTCTTTTGCATTCCAGTAGCTTTTTCTTTTCAGCCATCTAATGAGTC
The DNA here is from genome assembly GCA_903066825.1 of Alfaro cultratus. Classification (NCBI taxonomy): domain Eukaryota; kingdom Metazoa; phylum Chordata; class Actinopteri; order Cyprinodontiformes; family Poeciliidae; genus Alfaro; species Alfaro cultratus. Next base: position 28,820 of record CAEFZX010027196.1, read on the forward strand.
ATAAAATTGAAAGGTTTTCATTTGTCTGTGTCAACTTGACCTCAACTGTGCTTTTAAATAAATTAATATCTCAATGCCAGAGCGTTGGCAGTTTGAAAAGGCTGAGATAGCCGATCCTTGAAAAAAAAAGTTTAAAACTCCTCCAAAGTGTTAGTTCTTCAATTTATTTAATAATTTCAGATCAGATCAAGACTACATTTTGTAATCTCAGTTTTAATGGAGTTAAATTTTTTTTTTACAATTTTTACATCATCTCCTTAGCTAAGATTGTAGACTATAGTATCTATTACTACACTTCTGCTGATGACAAGCAACTTTATATTTTTGATGTCACATAACCACAGCGTGCCCATGATAAAAATGTCTGGATGGGACAGTCAACATTGTTTTTGGGCCCATAAATGTACGATTAGAGATTAGACAAATTAGATCTATTGGTACCTAGAAAAAGTACCTAGAATGCTTGAAACTAAACTAAGTTTAGTCAACCACATACTGTATAGTAAACCAACCTGTTATTCTGCTACAACATTCATTTCAAAACAGCAAAACTGGTATTTTTTCTAAATAGGTTTACTCGTCTACCATTACATCATTATTGGAAAAAAGTTTCCAACAAAGTTTCACTTAAACAAAGTACTCAGATACGCACAATGTCAATTTTGCCAACCAGAATACAGACTTCAAATGACAAAATCCCAGGCCTTTTCTATATTTAAAGCTTTCAGGGTGTCATCTTGCATAGTTTTCTCTGGGCCTTAATTTGGATGGACATTGTCACACTGTTTGTGTTAATTTCTCTATTCCATCAGACATGACCATGGAGGAGGTGAGGGAGTATGAGCGTGCCACGCAGGAAGCTACTAATCTGAAAATTGGGACCTTTCCTCCAGCCATCTCTATCTCAGAGACCCCTCTGGCGTCCAGCACCCGCAGCGGCCCCAACAGCGCCCCGTCCACTCCCCTTTCCACCGAAGCTCCGGACTTCCTGTCTGTGCCCAAGGAACGACCCAGAAAAAAGTCCGCTCCAGAGACCTTGACCCTGCCCGATCCGGGCCGCAGGGATTCACTCTTCAAGCTGCCAAGTTTTTTCTCCTGGAACTCCAGTCCACAACCTGAATGAGAACTGAGCCTTGCTCTCAACCTGCGGATCAGTAGAGGATGCTTGCTTTGCACATCCAACATTGCTCCCCCCTGCTCCTGGCCAGTTTAAGTGATGGAGGCTTTTCACAGTTCTGGTCATCCTTGACCCCTCAGTAGTGTTCCTGGTGTTACAGCAAAGTCAGCAGCTCCCAGATTAACTGAGAGCCTCAGAGGCCCTTTCCCAAAGCCTCTGAGATGCAAAAGCAAAGTTTGTTCAGCAAAGAACACTAGAAAGAATCTCAGTCATTTCTTGGTTTTAGCAGAACATCCATCCCAGACATCCAACCTCAGGGTGTCTTGATTTACAATTTCATTCAGCACAAAATTAGATTTTTGCTTTTTCACCTTCAAACATCTGGATCTTTGTTAGCCGAAGGTTGTTGTTCATTCTTTGTATTTATGTAGTGAAATAAGTTTTGATGGATTGTGTTGCATAATGTGACAGTTAAATATAAAGAGTTTTACACACAAGTGTACAGCGATCGAGTAAGCGTGTATATACGACATGAACATGATTTAATCAACACAATGTCAGCACTTAAAATGATTTAAACTCCAGTGATGAAGCTGCTATAATTTCTGTTATGTACATTACAGACTGTTTTGTCTGTATGTGTTTATATTATCTCTGCCATATAATTGTCTCCTGGTGGTATAACTTGACATTAAGCTGCTTTTAAAATATTTGTCAATTGATCGTTATGTCACATACTTGATGTGTTTAACCCAAGGTTTTATCGAGTGATCATGTGGTGTTCAGCTGCTATATTCATTTTGTTCATTTTCAAGTAAAGTTTTGTATGCAGTAAGTCAAATTAAATTATATCTGAAACTACTAGAGTCATAACTGTGGAGTCTTTATTAATATGATTAAATACCTTAGAGCAAATATGTTTATGTCCTTCAAATCTTTCATTTTTTGATCATTATGGTGATAAATTTTATCAAGATTATGTAAGATCAGTGGAAAGTAATTGTGCAGAAAAAAATTTTTACATTTCTATATTAACAGATCTTAGCATGAATTTTAATCCTTGCCATGTACAAGTGGTATAGGTTTACAGTTTGTTGGAATAGAAACACTTGTTAAAACAATGTTTCTCTTCAACAGACCAAAAATAACTCAACAAAAAATAACTTAACAGTGTGGTTGTACATTTTATTGACAAAGAAATGAAGAAGATCATACAAACACATGAAACACAAGCATTAATGAAGCAAATGGTCAGTAAGTTTAACTCAAAATGAGACAAGTTATAAACTTTAAGGTTCCATTTGGTTTTACTAAATAAAGTGAATATCAAAATAAATATATGTCAAAAAATATACAAGGTAACAGCCGTAAAACTGAGCAGAAAATGTGCAAAGTTCAGTTTAAACTTTCACCAAGATGTTTATCTGCCAAGACAAATCCACCACATTTGATAAATCCCTTTAACTGTGTTCTTGTGTACTTTCAATCTGTCGTCTTCAAGTGCAGACAGCTCTCTGATCCATTTTGAGCAGAGAACAGAAACACCCACAAGACAAAAGGGTGAAACAGGATCCAGAACAAGTGTGACATAGTGATACAATACAAAACAAAAGACAGAAGAAGAACTAGGACCAGAGTCTGAGAAGCAAGCAGAGCAGCAGCATTTATTTGGTGGAGAGGAAATCCTATGTTAAGAAATTGTTCTCTTAATTAATGAGAATTTCTCGTTAGTTCACAATAACGTTCTAAATTTCCTGGAGCATAAATATGATGAGACTGAAGATGGTAAAGGATCAGTGATCCTCTTTGTCTGTTTCAAGGACCATGACTTTTTTCAGTCTAAATTTTGTGCCCTCTCTAGGCCTCAAACCATCAAGAAAGGCTTGATGGTTTGAGGCCAATAACAAGCACTGAATGCATTTGGACAGCCAGCTTGGAGATGGTGGCAAAGTTCAAACATATACTGGGAACAGAAAGCCAACATGGCCATCAGAGTGGATAAGTGGTGGCATCAGAAGAGACTCAATGAAAGTGGCAAATGAGGGTTACCAGACAGAAAGTGCCTTGCACACACTTTAGCCCCCATTTGATAGGGACTGAGTCATATTTTATGCTTATATAAGACAACATTTTGCAGTTGCCTGGTATAAGAGACATCTGAGATGCCAGATAATTGTTGAAGATTAACTAGCCTCATATATACCACCAAACCTAATCAATGGCTGAAGATGCACACTGTTGTGTGTAGCAGCCAGTCACTGGGTCTGGTGAAACAGTGTTCACTGTTTGGCCAATCAACACATTTTTTGACTCACATTTCCTTCTGCTGTCCATTCTGGACAAGCTAGGTCCCTGCAGAATTACCAATTGCTGGTCAGTAAATGTGAAAAAAAACGACTTTTAACTTTCTACTTAGTCTTTGGTCAGTAATTGAATTTTCAGGAAAAGTGATGGTCGTTGACACCATGACGTTCACGACCAACTTTACCTGATTTGATTAGTCGACCTAGTGGACCTAGAGAGGTTTTAGCTGCTTTGCCGCTGATATGGCTTGAAAACTGTTTTGTCACCACCAGATGACAATTGATTATCAATAGAATTTGATTATTTAACACTGAGACAAAATTGACATCGTTGTGCGCAAGATTCAAGCAAGATACAAATACCTCAACAAAAATATGCTTACAAAATACAAGGAAATGATACAGCAACATATAATTTCATGTAGTCATTTATCCACTTAACATTTGTAAACACCGTAGAAACCCAAATAAACTTGCTCAGTTTCTCAGCTGAGTAACGTGCTCAGTGCAACAAGGCATTAGTGCGTTTATTATGTGCGTGATTGCCTCATTTCCTATGTTGTTTTTCTTTATGCATCATCTCTCCTTTTGACCTTCCCGTTTTTCCCTAATGTTGCACAGGACGTTGAGGAAGAACTCATACCAGAAGAAGGTGAAGCCTGTGGACAGAGCGGCCTTCAGAAGGCTGGGAGAGAGGCCTTTAAAGCAGCCTCGGATACCTTCCTCTTTGAATATTTGAACCGCACAGTCTATCAGGCCTGTGTAGGACCGCACCTGTACGACAGAAACAGGAAGTAATACCAACACATGAGGTGAAGGTCATTTGCCTCAACACTTTTGGTTCACCATCAGGAGCCTACCTGTCCAAAGTGAGAGCGGGCTTTCTCAAAGCCCCCCACCTGCAGCCTCTTTTTGAACAAATCAAAGGGGTATGTGAGGGTTTTACTGATTATTCCCGCTCCACTGCCACAGATCAGGCTTCTCACATTTCCTGTAAAAGAAGGGACACACAAAAAAGGTCTGCATGTGTGTGCAGAGCTAAAAAGCTATAAATAACATGGCTTAGTAGAGTCAGACATGTTTCTTCAATACATAAATACTTTTTTTTTTCTTCTCAAAAATGTCCTCAGAACTTAAATACTTTCATTGATCTAAAATCTTAGTGGTTTTTCTCATCCCAACAAACCGTGTCTTTACTGACCTCCTGAGTCTTTGGATTTAGGTGGCGGAGCCAACAGCTGCTTAAAGACATTGTAGAAGAAGAACTGCAGCCCAGCATAAGGAAACACTGCGATGAGGGTAGGAGACAGGCCACGGTAAAACGCCATTGGTCCCTCAGAGCGCCACATTGTGGACACGGCATACCGCAAGTTACTGTAAACCTGAGGAGACAGGAAAGGGATTTGAATTGCAGTCTTCTAATGCAACATTTAGTTCAAATTTCCTAAACACCTGACCAAAATGAGCTAAAATGAGCACAGACTAAATAACAAAGGAGAAGCTAACTGATGAATAAACATTATTATTAACCCTTTACCTCCTGCATCATCTATGGCATTTTTAAAGACGATTTTAAACCCCAGGAGCCGTATGACTGAAAATTGGCAAACTGTTGCATTTAAAGCTTTAATGTACTTTTTGCTATTAGTATGTCCATTCCTAACTTCAATATGTACTGCAATATTTAACAAAACCAAAACATAGCTCCACAAACAGTTTGGAACAAGTATGGTGGTGGAGGAGTAAAAATATGGACTTATTATGTAGCTACAGGAACTGGGCAACCTGCAGTCAATAATTAACTCCACTATGTGAGGGCATGCAACTGAGTGGTAAGTCTGGGAAGAAGTTAGCTAATAATATGACACTCTGACACCCACAGATGTGTTAAGGACCATATGTTATTTTAGTATGACACTTAGTTTTTTTTTCAACTAAAGGAGTGTGAATCTAACTTTTGTCATTAATATCATGCATTAGACAACTACTCCTCTAAAAGATACACTGATTAAATCAAAAATGTTATTAGCCGACAGCTGAAGTAAAAAGCAGAGTAATGTTCTACCTTGGGTTCTCCCTGAGCTGCGAAGCGTGTCCTCAGTGTGTCCAGAGGCTGGCAGGCCACCGTAGCAGAGCAGGCTGCCAAGCCGCCACAGAAAAAATGAACTCCTGAAGTCTGGCTGTCGTATGGCGTCGACTTGTGAACCGTCTTGGTCAGAAACTCAAAACTGACAAACTGCAAGTGACAAACGCACAACCAATTAATATTTTTTGTCCTGGAAAATGTTTATTTCAGTAGTGTTGACACACAGGTTCACATTTCTACTATTTACCTGGACGGCCCCAAAGCAGATAGAGAGGAGCTGCGCTGGAATGTGACCTTTCCAGAAAGCAGTGAGACCCTCCTCTGAGTAAATACTTCGGGATGCCTGAAATATTCCCCAATATTTTCCTTCGGGTCTTTGTGAAGACACACGCTCGATCTGCAGCTGAGGGGACAGAAGCTCCTGATCAGCATGTGGTGTACACTACATGATTCGATTTTCTCAAACTAAATTAGATGATGATGATGCACATATTTTAGATCCTTGACATAATTCCACTGTGGAAGAAAAACAATAGACTCATCATGATCACAATCCCATGTGAATACAGCTTTATTATGATTTAATCGAAATTTCAACTGGCTGCATCTTTAACATTCCTCCTATGCCACCACCTGGTGCAGCAGTCATATTACACAAACAAGTAGATTGAAATTATTACCTGAAAACGGATTTTAATAACATCAAATGGGCTGATAAGTGCTCTGGTAACCATCCCACCAGCTGAACCAGCCAGGGCTGCCTCCTCTGGGGTAGGAGATCCACTCTTAGCCCTGGGATCATATCCCACCATGTCTATCCTCTTATGAACACTGGGGAGAGGCAAAAAATACATATATGTTTAATTCGGGCACAGTTTTGTTCAATCTATAATCTGACGTAATTTTGTTGTGCTAGAGATTAATAGTAACAATCTAATTTAAAATTTTACAATATAAAAATCATCGACAACATGAGGAGGACAAAGAGGGGAAACTTGGGTCGAGCTAAGTTAGGCTAACAACACAGCAGGTTTCAAAAAGAGAGGCGTACAGGTTTTACCTTACACTGAAAATCCTTCATTAATGTAACAGCAGACACACAGCACCGCAAATTCAAAACGAAAAAGACAACAGCTGCATTCGGGTAACTACAAACTATTCATGACGCTTCCGTTTAGTAAAACAGCGCATGCGCTTTATTTCAAAGCTGAAATATAACGACAAGATGATCATCGCCCGTACTGAAACAAACTGCCGTCTCTGCATTTCAGGTTTTCAGATATAACAAAACAACCTATTTCAGGCTCGGTTTCGTGGTTTATTTTGATGGAAGAAACAGCAACTATTATTATTATTATTATTATTATTATTATTATTATTATTATTATTATTATTATTATTATTATTATTATTATTATTATGAAATATTAATGTTTACTTTACAGGTACCAGTCTTGAAAAAAATATTCATTTATTAAATAAAAAAATAAATAAAACTAAAATTTCTTTCAGTTTGAATAAAACATTTTTTCGCAAATACAGTTTTTAATTTAGATTTTAACATTTCAAATACCTCAATAATTAAATAATGCATTTCTTTCATTATTTGTCAAATTCCCTTTTTAGCTAAGCAATAATAATAATAATAATAATAATAATAATAATAATAATAACATATTATTATTATTATTAATGGATGAAAATGCATAATAAAAGTTGAAAACACTTCATGGGATTTACTAAAATAATGCTAATATCTTAAAAAAAAAAAAAAAAAAAAAAAAAAAAAAAAAAAAAAAAAAAAGTTTAAAATTTAAATTTTTTGTTTGTTTTACTTGTTTTGTGGGTAATTAAATTGTTTCCACTTGAATT